>MJUU01018166.1:10593-26853 GCA_002080025.1 Modiolus philippinarum | reverse complement strand
ATGTCAAATATCAAGTGCCTAGGACTACTGGTATTGGCTGTACAAACTGCTTGCTAAAAACTTAATGTGATCGCTCATGTGTGACTAAGGGACCAGGGCCATAATCTTAGTAGGGATTTGAGTTGTACCCATAAAGATGCAACTGCACATAAAAAACTATGGACCTACAACTAACATAAGCTTGTTAATTCGCAATAGTTTACAAATTGTTGACGCCGCCGCCGCCGCCGCCGCCGCCGGAAACGCTATCCCTAAGTCTCGCCTGCGCGACTTTTCGTCGCGGGCGAGACAAAAATGAAGACACATACAGATGAACAACACGGACCAGCCGTGTTGAACATGTCAAATCCGGTAGTAAAGTCAAATCCAATAGAGGAAAAACAAACTTTAGTTGCAGAGGGAAAGATCTGTTGTCATCTGGGAAACAGATATCCCATAGCGATCCACAAGATCGTGATATCAACCGCAAAACTTCTATAGTGATGACTTTAAGTTTTTGGTAACGTACTCTGGCTAAAGTAGTCTATTTGTAAGCAACTGAGCTCTATCAAGGAAGTCACTGTAACGAGCACAAGCCCTTGAGTAGCGAATGAGTTGTGAGATGTAAACTCCATATGCTGGTGCTTGTGGAATGTTGCTACAAAGAAAAAGGGAAGTTGACTATTGGAAAAGTGAAGTCATCGCGTTTGTCATACAGGCTAGTTTGTAATATACCTCTGTTGTCAATTTCAAGATGAAGGTCAAGGAACGAAGCCGATGTGGAAGTATCTGTAGCATCCTTAATTTCAAGCTCTTTTGGATAAATAAGATGAAGAAAATCACGAGGTGAGGGTTGATTAGTGATAAAATATCATCTATATAACGGCAGCTGAAATTAAAGGACTGGGCCAGTTTTTTTGTCTTTATTTTGAAGAAGCCCTTCAATGAATTCAGCCTCATAAGAGTGGAGAAACAGATCGGCTAAAAGAGGTGCACAGTTTGTGCCTATTGGAATTCCAATGGTCTGTTGAAAAACAAGTCCTCCAAACTGGACAAATATATTGTCGATCAANCTGTGATTCTGAATCATATTTCACAAAGTATGCTTGTTCTCTGCCTATGACAATGTTCTTATATCTTCGTTCACCGTTCTTACGGGAGACACATCTATGAAGTATATCTTTCAGCCGAGATTTCAGTTGTTTATGAGGAATGGTAGTATAAAGTGTGGAGAAGTCAAATGTTTTAATGCTGTTGCAATGCAATAATGATCTAGATTTCAGGATATCAAGCAGATCAAGCAGAGTTTTTTAATATCCACATTTCATTTACACCACTTCTTGAAAAGCTAGTATCACAGTATTTCTGAAGGCCCACTTTAACGGCTGTCAAGATAGAGGTTAAAAGCTTAGAAAGAGGTTTTGTGGAACATTTTGCAGATCCAGCGATATATCGTTGTTTGTATGGGCATTTGTGTAACTTTGGTAACCAGTACAAGGAAGGAAGATCGGTGTCTTCATCTTTGGTCAAAATTCCAAAGGAAACAGATTAATGGTTCTGTAATATCTCCTCCTTAGGCAAAGTAGTAGGTGTGTATGTTGGATTGCCCTGGGAGTTACCAATGCCTAGTTCTTTCTTTTAACATTCGATGTTACTGGCCTTACCTGCCGGAACAACAACATATTTCTCATGAATGGAGGACAAGTATCTTGCAACATCGGCATTTTGGAAAATGGATGATGCTTTAGTTCTCATTGACCCTCGAAGCTGACTAATTCTTTTTAAGAATCAAGGACCTCACAGCCTTAATCCACTCCGAAAGAGAATCAAGGTCTTCATCTTGTTCACGTTTAATCCAGTTTCTNGCGTAGTCCTCTACAGCATCCATAAGGAGTTAAAAATTTTGCTCCCAGTTGATGGATCGTGGTTCACGGATTTTGGGTCCCTTTGCAAGGATATCACGGAGAGACGGGTTTTCAATGATGTTCAAGTCTCCCGTTATGACGTGACCACAGGGACTTTATCTGTAAGGTGAATTTAAACATGAACAATCGGGTGGTTTAGACTTGAGGTCGTCAGTGGTAAGGCTCTGCAATACATGTTTATGGTTGAAAATTTTAGATGCTATCGGTGAAGTATAGGTATATGAGATGATTGGAATTGATGGGTCCTTAAAATATGGCGGTATTTTGTTTTTTACATTTTTGTGATGCAGTATATTGGCAAGGTTGATGGGATCTAAACCCTTATTAGCAAAACTTTATGAAAATACGACATTATGAGAGAAACCTCTCCATCCGGTGTGGCAAATGTGATAATTTGACGTCAAAAAAGCTACGCATCTTTATCTGTCATATTTTCTAATCGTATTTATATCGTGAGTTCTCAGGGTCACATGACGAGATTTACAGACCCTATTCTCTGGGTCACATGACAGGATTTACCTACCCTATTCTCAGGGTAACATGACAATATTTACAGACCTTTATCTCAGGGTCACAAGACATGATTTACAGACCCTGTTCTCGTGGTTACAAAACAAAATTTACGGACCCTATTCTCAGGGTCACACGAGTCAACTTACAATATTTATAGACCCTATTTTCAAGGTCACATGACAAGAGTTACAGACCTTATTCTCAGGGTCACGTGACAAGATTCACAGACCTTATTCTCAGAGGTCAAGTGAGCAGATTTACAGACCTTATTCTCGGGGTTACAGGACAAGATTTACACACCTAATTTTCAGGGTCATACGACAAGACTTACAAACCCTATTTTCAGGGTCACAAAGTTTAAGACCCTATTTTCAGGGTAACATGAGAAGATTCAGAGACCTTATCCTCAGGGTAACATGACAAGATTTACAGAACAAACTGATAATTAATTTATCATTCAGCATACGTTTATACCTGAAATATGAAAAAAACATTAATAAGCAAAATACATTTTCAAAATAATTAGTCAAACTTGCAATCATATAACCTTTGCCTCAGTTTTAAACAGATGAAGAATACCAACTGCTTTATAAGAACTGTTTCTATACTGTTTTTCTCGTATAAACAAATCAAAATATCAAAAAATGCTGATTATGCCACTGATATTAGATTGCTAGGAACCTTTTTTGTAAATAATAATAATGGTTTTGTTTTTATTTTTATTTTATTTTGACAAGGTGAATATATGATAAATTTTAACAGAATTTTAGCAATTATTTTAACGTACCCTCTTCTTTTTTAAGTAAAATTATTATTTCTTCAACAATGGGTAGGGGAACAGACGTAAAACCCTTAGTAATGGACGATGACATAACAATGAAAATGTGGATACACATTTCCACATTTTTTTAGAAATGTAGTTGTTATGGCTACAGGAGTCCAGGATGGTGTTTACTTCGCTGAACTTTATCACTCTTTATTTAGGGGCCGACTCCGCCCTCCCGTTGGGTGTCGGATTTCCTCACCGTTCATTGAAGATCTTATGGTGATTTTGAGTTCCCAGCTAGCACAGAAATGATTTTGCAATTTAAAACGTTGTCAAAAAAAGTGTGAAAACATTTCTAAAAATGGTTTAAAAATTTGTTTGTGTTTCTAGACTGTTTTGCAGACCTTAACACTTCCTTAAGAATATTTTTTGGAATGTTCTTAAAATGTTTTATGGATTTTTTTTTGTTGAAAACATTATAAAATCATTCAGATAAAATGTTTTTAAAAAAAACATATCTAAAACAGTTTGAAAATTGTTTTGGTTATTTGGTCTCTATCAGCTTAAACATGTTTTTGGTTAATGGACTTCCAAATGTTTTGGTTTGATCTGCACTGATGAGACATAAGTTGTCGAAATGCGCATATGCAGAAATTGAATTAACAGCAACTTCGGTATTTTGTTATTTTAAAAACTTTAAATGTATGGTCACGGAAACATTTTAACAATGTTTCTCAGGAATGTTTTTTCTGAAATATTTCAAAAATATTTAATCATAATATTTCTTCCAAATGTTTTAAGAGGGTTTTTGAACATTACTTAAAAAACAGAAACAGGTCTGCCGTGTACCTTAAGCAACGTTTGTTACAACCATGCCTTTTTTATTATAGTTTTTTATGGTGTACATTTTTTCACATTTCTTTTTCACTGGCATGCAAAGATATGTTAGATATTTTGAGTTTTGTTCCAGTATTAAGCGTTGCATTAAGTCCAGTATTTACAGTGAACATTGTATAATATTATACAATTATCGTCTGTGTATGAGGTCGATATAACATCATATCGACCTCCTTCACAGACTATTATTATTATTGTTATATTATTCATTTACAGAAACACTGAAAAGATCATTTTTATCCTGGTTTAAATAATTAAATGCAAGATATTGAAATATTTCAAAAAATAATATTTAAATGTTAAAGTACTATAATATAATTACAGTGTGTATAATATATACATGTAATTGATTTTTGAAAATACATCAAAATGAATTAAGCAACAGTAACAGTCATAGAAACTTGCAATATGCATTACTATTTTCAGCAATATGTGATATACCTTTTTGATATATTGTTTTTCTAGTCAATCTCTAAAAATACAGTCGGGTCGTTATTCCTCTTTTCCCTTATTTTTCTAATGTATATTTCATTTCAAGAATATATTCGTTGTAAATTTACAAATTCGCCGTCTAGCTAGCTGACAAATAAACAAATATTTTAGAGAATTAAGGACAAACGCAAGGTATTAAATTTACTCGCAAGGGAACAAGACATCAGGTGGATTGTATTTAGTGTGAAACTGGTGGGGTTTTTATCTGTGTTACTTCCAAAGTTTATTGTAATTCATTTTGAACCTCATAACTTGTAATCAATCAATGCTTGCTTTTTTCCGATAAAGAATGCTATATGCCGCATCAAAAAAATGGCGTTGGATTATCAAAGGCTTGAAAGGTAGTAATCTCTTTTGCCTCTCTGGTTTTGAATTCAACAGAAACTAAATAATTGCTGTATTTGCCAGCTCGTTTGAATTTCTAATTTTATACATGGTATGCTTTTGCTTCAGTTGTCATATCGATCCCACACAAAG
Organism: Modiolus philippinarum; assembly: GCA_002080025.1. Classification (NCBI taxonomy): domain Eukaryota; kingdom Metazoa; phylum Mollusca; class Bivalvia; order Mytilida; family Modiolidae; genus Modiolus; species Modiolus philippinarum. Next base: position 21,804 of record MJUU01018166.1, on the reverse strand, counting down.
CCCATGTTTACACCGATTTTATTTTGCTTTATTAAACAAGTTTAATTCTTTGTTTGAAGAAATAACAAAATATCCAGTTCATGGACGGTATAATTACGAACTACTTACTGATCTGATTCCATGTTCACAAATAAAACACTAGATTTCTGTGACAAACTGGGGGTACATTTGTGCATGAACATCTGACCTGTTCTTCATTTTCATATGTCATTGAGAATAATTCATTTGCAATAGTTTCCATCTGCTGTTCTGTCACTGTTTTCTGAATATATACAAATCGTTTATAACAATTTACCAAGTTTAAGAGTATCATTTCTCCATGTCGACAGTTTTTGAAAATCTTTGAGTTAATGCTCTTCTAAACGTTTAGATTTTATCAGCACTGAAGAGACATAAGTTGTCGAAATGCGTTTATGAAGAAAATAAATTCACAGTTACTTCGGTATTTAGTTATTTGTTACCACTGGGTCGATACCTCTGCTGGTGGACTGTTTAAACCCGAGGGTATTCACCAGACCAGAAGTCCGTACTTCGGTGTTGATCCGAAAGCCGATTCTATTTAGAACCTTGCAATATCCAAATTTTTGTAAATTTTGTCGAAACTTAGGAGTATCCCCCTAATGTAAAGCTCTGTGTAAAGCTCTGTCCTTAGCTGATTTCGGCTTTACATTTAGATCAAATTGGTTATTTGTTCTCTTTCGTTTTTTAACATCTTTGAGTTAATGGTATTCCAAACGTTAAGATTTTATCTGCACTGAAGGGACATAAATTCAAAATAACTTTGGTATTTACTTATTGAGACAAAATCTGTATTTAATAAAATGTAAGTAAAATAATGTGCAGATTTTATGTTGAATAAAATCGCTAATCAATGTGTTGGTGTTTATATCTTGTTATTGTCTAATATCAATCTGTCTAGTCTATCTTATCTACATATATTGATATCTTTCTGATACCGCAGCACCATGTCAAGAGGAAAGGGTAAAAATATAAAACTTTAAAGTAGAACAAAATTAAAGCAAAGCTCACTAACGTATATATTCTCCCATTTACTTGATTCAAGAAATCAATAATTTGCAAAATCATATGGAATACAAATTTATAGTAATTGGTTTGCATCATTTACTTCATTCCAGTATTTATCAGTTTAATGTTAATGATAATATCAAATTTTCATGCATTTAAATACACTACAGCACTCTTTTATATGTTTCTCCTGATTTGAATACTTTCAAAATTTACATTTAAATCATACATGTAATCGAAAATTGCTTTCTATTTTTATTTATTTTTTTTTTAATTTTTTTTTTTGTCGACTCGGTGTTTTCCATTTTGAACGAGTAAAAGGAGAATGTATTAAAAAATTACAAGGCATGGATATCAGTTGAACTGTCTGAAAGATGATTGTTTAAAAAAAGTGGTTGTTTTAAAAATAAAAGGTGGTTGTTTTAACCACCCTTAAACAAGAATGGAAAATACAGCAACTACATGAAAAATATCGACAATTTCCTGAAATTGGTTTCAAATATTTATAAGTTCCGACGATGTACAAACTTGCGTGTACATGTATTGTTAACATAGTATTTTTAATTATAAGACGTTTGTAATAGGCGAGGGGCTAAACCCCCTCTTCCATGCACCCCTACTTAAGAACTTCGCCCTGTTTCATAATTCCGCTTACAACCTTGTTATAAATAAAGCATGGTAACTTTAGCATAACCTGCACAATGGTGGAACAGGCAACCTTTTAAGACAACCAAATATAATTTAAGTTTTTTTTTTTTTATTTTTTTTTTCCTTTTTTTTTCGCGAAAATGTCCATTTCAGTTATTCCAAATATATGACTGGTTCCTTTCATTCATACAAATGAGGTATAAATGATCGCTTATAGTTCTTGGCTTGGTAGCCGTTACTAAAAGGGCGATCAGTGAGCGATCCACCAGATATCAACGTTCAGCCCTCGATCGGCCAACAATCAAAAGTGACGGATAAGAATAATAATTTACGTATCTGACAGACAAAAATACTTAATTACATAACCGACGGGTGACCGATCGGATGACTAATTAATTGATTGATCGCTAGCCTTACGGAAACCTTCAAGTTAATACTTTTTTCGAAGTTATTGTTTCATCCATTACAAAAATGCACATAGAAATAATAATATACATAAAGCTTTAACGACATATCAGGCATGTTAAACCGCACCTTAAGGAAAATGTTATGTTTACATCATATATCTGCTTGCACGTTGGATCTTTAAATACAGTTCAGATGCGTTTAAAATCGGATGCATATCTCAAACGATTGACACATTTATACATAAAATACACGAACATCTCTGAATATAATTTAATATGCTTAAATATATGTAAATTGTATATAATTACATGTGAATCACATTTAATAGAATATATGGATACAAAAGTAAAAAAATCATAACTGTTTTTATCGTTTTTTTTAAGCTTTAGTTCCACCCAAGATTAAAAATCCCGTTTTTGAAGTATTATCGATTTTGCAAATTTCTGTAATTTGTATTAAATAACATGAACAACTACTTTGAAAATTATTTTATAAATATAAAAGCTTTCCTTTTCAAACTTTACCCATGCTTAAATTCATTTAAATTATATTCGCAACATAAAAAAAAACATTCGAAAGGAGATGGTGAAGTATAATTTGCAAAAAAAAAGGAAAACAAATAAATTGTTTTTAATAATGTTTGAAGATTGGCTTAAAACTGCAAATTAAAAATCTTAATTTTAAACCTTATTCATGTTGTAATTCATTAAATTTTTGTTCGCATTATATAGAACTCTTTCAAACAACATTATGTAGTAAACTTTAAAAAAAAATGCATTGCTTTTGTTCATTCTAAATGTTGAGTTTTAACCGAAAACTTAAATTTTACTTTTCGTACCTTTATACTTAAATTTATTTTATTTGTATTTACAAAAAATTTATATTATAATGACAAGATTTTGTGCAATTTTATAGACAAGATTACTAGGGTTAGGAATTTGTTGAATGTATGGAGATCAACAGACTTATCATATATAGGTAAAGTAACAGTTATAAAAACATTAGCATTACCACTTGTGTTTGACAGTTCTGTCAAAGCCTCTAGAATCTATCTTTCAAAGCTGTTTCTGGTTTAACATTTAGATCATATTATTTATTTGTTCTCTAGCAGCTTTTAAATATATTTGAATATATGGACTTCCAAACGTTTAGATTTTATCTGCACTGAAGAGACATAAGTTACCGAAATGCGCATTTGCAGAATTAAGATTCACAGTAACTTCAGTATTTAGTTATTCAAGAAATACAGGACATTTTCTATAAATTTCTATGAGATAATAAACCTAGAAAGATTTAGATTTTATCCGCACTGAAGAGGCATAAGTCGTCGAAATGCGCATATGCAGAGATGAAATTCAAAGTAATTTCGATATTTAGTTATTTGGACTACACCGTGGTTATGGCTTTCCATATTATTTGATTTTAATGCTGCTCCTTGAAACACGTGTACAGCATAACGAAATTTACTGTTTTTTTATGCAACTTGGGTATTTTTTATGTTTTGAACCATTGGTCCGATGCCACTGCTGGTGGACCAGAGGTCCCCAAGGGTATTCTCCAGCTTGTCATTCTTGTCTGGCATGAAAATTTTACCTTGCTTGTCATAGAAATACGGTCTGTATCAAAATTCTAACCACTTATAAATACTGAGGCTTCATTCCGTGGCTGGCACTGGGTAGATGTTCTTGGTTCTCAATTTGGCTCCCTATTTTGATATTTTTGGAAGTAAGCACTTCTTTTTGACTACTTTCAGGTTATGAATTTCAATATTATTTGATTTTAATGCTACTGATGAAAGGTTACTCCTTGAAACATGTGTACAGCTTTACGAAATGTACTGTTTTTTAATCAACTTCGTTTTTTGTAATATTTATTGTCAGACAGCGGAAAGTTTTAAAATTTTACCGAGTTTTTAGAAAAATATAGAGATTATATTTCCACTAATTGGTTTTAGTTCTATGGCATTCTCAATGCAATTCCGGTAGATTGGAAGACAAACCTGGTAGGAACACAAACATTGAATACTGTTTTGTTGAAAAATTAGATCATCGAAAGAAACCTAGTAAATAGTTTTACAAAGCCTTCTTGAGAAAAAAAAGAAAATCTGAAATATCCAGATAAAATGGAATACAGTACTTGGCTTAAATATTGTAAATCAGGAAGAAATTTTCACATTACCCTTTTCTATTACTCGTAATACACTTCTACAAAATGTTCAGTTTAGGCTACTGCATATAATACTTCCAACACGTATCTTTTTGTACAAAACTAATTAAAAGAAAATAGAACTATGTAATTTTTGTTTTGAAAAAAAAGAGACATAAATACATTTATTTTGGAATGCTATTTTTCAAATGATTTCTGGTTATCCATTTTTATCCTTTTTGGAAAACATAATTTGATTATAGATGTTAATGTTTCAAACAAATTTTTTGGAATGGCAGCGAATGGGGAACAGAGTAACACTGTGCAAAATGTTCTTCTGATTTTGAAATACTATATTTATGTATGAAGATGTATGAAGATGTAAGACATATATACCTGTAGGGGTATAGATTTTTGTAAAATTCTTATGAAAAAGAAGTATATAGGATAAATGTCAAGGACACAACATCAAATCTCAGGGTTAAAACGACCCAAAACAAAGCACCTAGGGGTCACCGTACGGTCTTCAACACAGTGAGGACCCTTACACCATATAACAAGCACTGAATGGCACAAAATGGTTAAATAGGGAATAAATCAAAGGAAACAAACCACATATCAAATAAACCGAATATCAAGAAACTAAAATTTTATAGGAAGACAAGGACAAGCCAATGAACAACATATTTCTGACTTGGGACAGGCACAAAAATTTCATATCGAACAATTTTCAAGTGTATATTCAAAACCATCACAAAGGGGTTTTATACATAAATAGTCGTTACCACTTGAAGTTCTTCTCAGTGACTAAATGCAAATGTTTTTTTTGTTTACTATTAATATTAACTATAGTTTCTCCTGCTCTCTCATTTCTCTTGTGAATACATATGTTTTTTTTGTTGTTTTTTTTTTCTTTTTTTTTTTTATCTGTATATGTTCATCAAGCCATGTTCGTTTTCATTATTGTGCTTATGTAGATCATTATGTAATGTACCAATTGCGAAAAATTAAGATTTACAAAAAAAAGAAGAAAGAAAAAAATATGGAACTCCTTAGAAAGGATGAAATAATCAATCAATAACTTTTTGGTCATTTTGAAAGAATAACAAAATACTGATGTTACTGTGAATCTAATATGTGCATGTGCGGATTTCGACAACTTAGGTTTCTTCATTGCAGATCAAACAAAACATTTGGAAATCCATAAACTAAAATATAAGTAAGGCGATTTTTAAATCAAAGACTTCAAATCTTAATTTTCAAACCTAATTTATGCTCAAATTCATTATAATTGAATTCGAAACACATTAAACTCTTTCCACTCTAAAATAACATTATTAAGTATTGTTTTTTACTTAAATCAAGTAAAAGTATTACTAATGAATTACTCAAAATTACTAACACTTTACTTAAATCTACTAAGCAATCAAATGAATTAATCTAAATGACTAAGTAAGTGAGAAATTACTACTTTTAACAGCCATGTTTACTTAAATATTGCTAATATTTACAAGGTAAAACCAGTATTACTAGTTTCAAACAATATATTTACTAATAAATTACTTGAAATTGCTAAGTAAGATTAAATACTTGCTGAGAAAGAAAAAAAATGATTGCTTGATATAAACTAGGATGCAGTAAAAATATTTAAAAGTAAGTGTTTTTATGATATAGGTAATATTATTATTTAATACCTAATATTACTATAAAAAATATTTGAAAGCAGTTTTTCATATAGATTTATGGACTTTTAATATATAAATGACTCAAATGGATTAAGTCAAAGAAAAGAATAATAATTAAAATGAATCAATAAACAATTAATCATTTCAATTGAGAAAATCATGACAAAGGATCATCAAGTATATCTAGGTATATATAGCACTTATTTTTGAGAAAAACCTTATTTTTTATAATGTTAAATTTAAACTGCACTAGTGAACAGAGAAGTTAACAGGATAGAGACACATGCGGTATAGATGCATGCATACCAATAACTAAATACCGAAGTTACTGTGAATTTAAATTCTGCATATGCGCATTTCGACAACTTATGTCTCTTCAGGGCAGATAAAATCTAAACGTTTGGAAGACCATAAACTCAAAGATGTTTAAAAACTGATAGAGAACAAATAACCAATATGATCTAAATGTGGAGCCAAAATCAGCTAAGGACAGAGCTTTGCATGAGGGAGATACTCCTTAGTTTTCAACAAAATTTACAAAATTTAGATATTGTAAGGTTCCAAATACAATCGGTTTTCGGGTCAGCACCGAAGTGCTGACTACTGGGCTGGTGAATACCCTCGGTGACTAACAGTCCACCGTCAGCGGCATCGACCCAGTGGTAACATATAACTAAATACCGAAGTTACTGTGAATTTAAATTCTGCTATGATATGATATATGATGCTACTAGTACCTAAGTAGATACTATATGATGCTACTAGTACCTAAGTAGATACTAGTTCATGGTGTCTAATGCAACTTTTGGTAAATGGGGTTGGAGATCTGTGTACCCGCTGAGAATTAACCCGTAACTTTATTTTACAGGAAAACTGGAATTTAAAAATACGTTGAATTAGAGACTGGAGTTCTGCTCGCACACCTTGCAAAAGCCAAACTCATAACTCCAGCTTTAATACAGTAGTTGCCAATTGTACCCACACCACCCTACTTATAAGGCATGTTCAGTCATAATAGAACCTGGGACTAATAACAAATATATTAGTTCCAGCAAGAACTGAACCAAATAAGTCAGTTTGCTTGAAAAAGCCCATTTCACAATTTAATCTGTAATTTTCCATCAATAGAATGGATTCAATTCAGGAATTATTTTGCTGCAGCTGTACATATATAACCCCTTATATTTATTGTTGATAACACAATAGTGAATAAACAAGCCATCAAGCTGTATTCTTATATTGATTGGGGTCGTTCCATAGCAATATACCAGTAATCATGTGCTGTTTCATGTGCAATTCAATTTGATAAGCCCTTTTAACTAGTTCATTCAGTTGGTTTACGGAGTTGCTGACTTGAAATTTTGGATAAGTTGGAAAAAAATAAATAAATGAAAATTTTGAAAAAAAAACCTTTTTTTAAATCCGACGACTGCATCAGTTTCAGAGATTTACAACAACAAAAATTAATTAATTAATTAAAAAAAGCGATAAGAGGAAAATGATTATTATTTTATTAAACTCAAAAGAAAATAAATCAAAGACCATATTTCCATCTGTTAAATATGTTATTATCGACATCTTACATGTCCAGTTATTGATTTTGTGTCAACACAAGTAACACTTCCACGGTAAGGAGGGTATAACCCCTAACCCTCTTGAGTCCAGAGTACGACTAATATTGGAGATGTAAGTCCAGAGTCCTTTTTTGGATCTTTGAATATGTTTTGAAATTTGAAGTTCAGGTACGCAGTCCATGGACTCAATTGATCAATATCAAAAATAATGCCAACGTCCCGAGTCCAAAAGGGGGGTTTTACCCTCTGTTAGGTAAAAATGCTAATTTAAACTGATAATTAGTGTTGATAGGGAGAGAATTTGTTCTTTGTATAGCAATCATCAATGATTCCAGGAATCAACACAGTTATATCCGATTTATTATATCTAATAAAATGTCATTTATTACCTCCCATGTCAAATTTTACGTTTCATAAATAATGGCCGGAAGATGTTTTTGATCACAGTTCAATATCCCGATTTCTTGGAATATTATGCAATTTTTATGACGTATTGTCTGCAGCAATATCTTTGGATAGTTGAACGATACGTTAAGTTTTGTTGAATTTTAAAATAAATGATTATAGCTTTTCAATAAAATTTTGATCAACTTATAAATTCTCCTTGCAATTCATATACTGATTACTGTGAAAATTATAGCAGAAATATGTGCATTTTGAGACAATGTTATTCATAATTCTGCATGATATAAAGAAAGACAATATGTTGAAATAAATCTGTTTGAGATCTAAAAAACAATATATTGAAGCTTTCTATCGGTGCATAATTATTAAGTAATGTTTTACTAAGCAATATTTATTTTACTAAGTAAACATTCATTTTTTAACAAGCATAATTTACTAAGGAAATTTTACTTAAAGAACGTTTATAAGAAATATTTATTTACGTAGTAAAAATGGATTACTAATAAATAATAATTAAGTGTATCACATTTACTAAGTATTTGGAATTACTTAGATTTACTAACCATGATTGGAAATTACTTGAAATAGCGACAAATATGATTACTAAGAATAAGTAAAAGTATTAGTTTATTAATGAATTTTGATTAATAACTAAATACCGAAGTTACCGTGAATTTATTTTCTGCATAATTTATTTTCTGCATATAATATGAGGAAGTAAAATTTAAAAAAAGATGAATTGTTTGGTCATTTTAACGATAGAGTTTAATCCGCAAATTAAAAATCTTACTCTTCAAACGTATACATTAACAATCAACCGTAAAAATAAGATTCTTACCGTTTTTACAATTTCAGTACCCATGCGCAACCTGTTTATTACTGTGAACAATACCACTGTGCTGGCCAAGGCTCCTACTATGCTTGCCATAACACCAAAGATTATCCCTTTAGCGCAATGAAATAAAAAAAACAATGAAGAACATAGTTTAAATAACGTAAAAAATACATTTTAACTTAGGATACAAAACTGATACAAATATATATTCCTATTGCAGCTTTAGCATGTTGATAATTTTATGGCAAATTATTGTTTTCCTGTGAGAAACTGCACTAATGGTGTCTGATATACTATTTTGGCATAGTATACCTACAGTCATGTACTATGCCTATCACTTGACTTGTTAGGTGGAACTACAGCATTGTAAATCAAAAAGTGATGGAAATCTTACCTGAAGGGGGAGGGGGGTCCACTATTTTTCACTCGAATTTTGAGAATTCATTTTTACTTGTCTCTTAATTTTATATCATGAAATAAATGATTTTTTGAGAAAAGCCATATTTTTTTTTAAGTTTCTATGACATTATGCAACTATTTGAAATATAGGAATTTTAACTGACAGTAACTAAATGAAAAGAAAACTATTTATTAACTTGGAAATTGTAGTAAAAAATGATAATTAATGGCACGGTTAGCATAAGAATTATAATAAAATTGTGTTTTCAATAACTATGCTAAAATATTGGTCATAGTTGAATGGACACAGTGCACTTCCATGTGGGTCGTGGACTTTGGTATCAACCCTGATCACTATATTGACATAGCCATTGCTAAACACAATGTGAATATTATATTAGTACTCGAGGACAGAAGCACTAGGGTCAATGTTGTCAACTCAAATACTGTTACAGATTCAAAATGAAAACAGCCAAGGTTATAACGGTGAACTCGTGACTTTTTGTTGACCCTTTTCACAGTTCAATAAGTATTTTTATGGCCAGTCGTAAGGCGACAGGGGAATAAAGTTGTAATATTTTCCCCTCGTCTTTAAGAACATTCATTATTTATTTGTTTGTTTAGTTTTTTTTTTATTATTATTTTGTGCGCTTATCTCGGCAATGAGAAAAAGCACATACATTTTTCTTCTGAAATTTTGTAAAAAGCTTTAACCGATCATGCCAAAGCGCGGGTTGCATTTTCAGACCTGTCCACATAATACTTTCTATTAACTACCTTAAACTATGTTTGACACTTGTAGCAAAGCTTCCTCTTGGTTCAATATTGCAAAGATCTTGAATTTTGTCGTACAATTTGTATGCGTTTTGAGACCAGTCTAGATTTTACTTTATGTTTATCGGCTAGTCAATTTTTGAAACTTGTAGAATTAAAGAGTATTTTTTTCGTGTGATTTATCTGAGCATTGGTAAAAAGTCACGGAACACAACATTTGTCAGCATACGGTATTATGGGATGTATATTTAATGTACATTGCTAAGTAAAAGTAATTCACAAGCTTTAACTTGTATACAGGATAGAAGTGTATGTCATTTTGCCTTCAAAAACAAGATTGCAGTTTTACAATTACTTTTTCTTAACCTGATCCTACACTTTTGTTACCGTATTTATGACCTTGACTTTAGAGTCAATTATAAGCGTAAGGCGTGCTCTAAAGGATGAAATCATTTGAATTTGTTTTCAGAAGATATTGTTAAATATAACAAAATAATATTGTAATAACGTGTAGAAAATTTCTCAACAAGTATTAAAGTGCATGAAAGGATAAATTGTACACGACATATATACGACTTGCCTGGTTCGTTTAATTTTCTTTTGTACTTTGTTTTTGTTTTGTTTTGTTTTTGTTTTTGTTTTTGTCTTTTTTTTGTTTTGTTTTTGTTTTTGTTTTTGTCTTTTTTTTCTTCTTTTTTTTTTGTTTCTTGCTTTCGTATTTTGTATTTTTGTGTTTTTTGTCTTTTGTTTTGTTTTGTAATGAAAAAGTTTTGTAATTCTGAAAAGATAGGCTCATATTTATCATTAAAGAAAAAAAGATACTCTCAAATGTTTTTTTTTATTGCTTACCTTCGGGAGTTACATTTGCATGTTCCACTATGCTTCCAGCTTTAATCGATACTGCAAATTTAAAATAATTACATTTTATAAAAAAAAAATCATATGACATTTATCTTCATACAACTATGGAAAACAAAGAAATTTAATTTTGAAGTAAAAGTATCACCACCTTTTTATCAACAAAATGGTAAATGAAAAACAAAATTAAGTGATAAGACAAATGTCAATCATTAAATGTGTTTCCCTTTTTTAGTCAAAATAAGCATGATAATAAACAACCGTCAATATGTTTTTTCTTTTATCACTGACGTCTTGCGGTATATATACAACTTACCTAGTTGATTATTTTGTTTCTTCAAGCAATTTTTTGTGGCGAGAAAGGGTTAAAATTTTGAAAGTATTTTATTATATATATGTGTATTTACACAATTACCGAACAGAGCTGCCGCAATCAAAGAGGCAAAAAGACAAA
>MJUU01018160.1:10716-30107 GCA_002080025.1 Modiolus philippinarum | reverse complement strand
TTCCATTAAGAAAGGAAAACATAAGATAAGCTTTCATATCCGTGACTTTGATCGAAAAAAATGTTTTACTTCAGGGCCTTTAGTAGAAAGAGAACCCGTAATACGAAGAATGTGCAGAATAACCCCTAATTTCTGGTTTTCTTTTATCATGAAAAGGTCGTTTTTCTGTTTAAGATCTATTTTTCTCGAAACTTTGAAAAGCGTGACATTGAAAAGGGTGAGCGTGAGAGCGTGATTTGGTATTGGGAAGCGTGACTCTCATGCCAAAAGCGTGAGACTTGACAGGTCTGTTAATGTTTCATACAAAACTCAATGATGTGGGTGGTTTACTTGTGCAATATCACCACTATATTGCAAGTTTGATGCAACCATACATAAGACATTGAGTTGAATGCTAAAAGAGGCTCTAAGTATTTCCCTGCAAATAAATCTGAACACCAATAAATATCTGAATTACTGCTGAAATTTGAGTTAAAACTCATATAATCAATCATTTATCATGAAATTGCACGTCTTGTTGTGCCAAGCATAGCCCCACTTATTCCAAATTTTAAAAGTCCCTTCAAACAGAAAGCTCACAATGCATTACTCCTAACAAGAAAGCAGCATACCAAATTTTAAACCAATCCCTTCAGGCAGAGTAAGGAATATGTGACGAAATATATGGACTAGAATAACAGATGGACAAACAGACAAGTGTACTCCAATATACCCCATCACTGTCTTGTCAAGTTGGGTATAACATTGTTCTTTTTATCCTGTATCAGAGACATATAAATACAGAGATAGGAAACTCCTAGTTAATCCTATATAAAAATCAGTCATAACACACATGTGTGAAATTTCCTGCAAAGGTTGTTGATTTTGGTTGCAATTTCCTGCAATTTTAATTCAAACTGATCAGAAATGTCATCAAATAGGTTCTTTCTGTTGACAATTGACATATTTTCTTAAATATTTAGTGTGAAATCAATTATTTAATCACGATGCACCTATGTAAACAATAACATTACCATCCGAACAGTGGACAGGTACAGGTAAATTTGACGAAAATTACCAAGAGTCCAAATGTTGCGTTGCATCATGGGAGCGAGATTTCACGCCAGGTGTTAACAACTTCAGCTAGTTGCTAATCTCTGTATCTATCTGTCTCTGCTTGTATACAGGGAATGAGTTTCCCAAATATCAGACTTCAAATAATATTTTTGAATAATTTCTAAAAAAAAACTAGGTTAATTTCAATGTTTTTAATATGGAAAATGTAAAAAAATTACCTTTTTTCAATTCCTAAAGATGACAAATTTCCTATCATGCCATAACTAGATCCATTCAGATATAAAGCTTTGTTTTGTCTGAAATAATAAACCAATATGTAAATAAAACATAAATTAAAGTTTCATTAATAACTAGAGGCTCAGAGACTGAGCCTGTATCGCTCACCTGATAAAACGCTTCTATGCCATGCATGACCAAAACTAATGTTTTTTACAATTGGTGTCTAATATTTAGCTATGTTCTCCATTAGCACCTGTACTTTTTGTCCTTTTGAAATGAGTAATCTTTGCAAAGGACCTTCTATACATCATTCCAATACAGTTTAGTTAAATTTGCTTGAATAGCTTCAGAGAAGATGATGAAAAGGATGATCTTCTCATAGGCTCCAATGTTAAACTATGTTCCACGCTGGCGGCCATGTTTTTTATCAGTTCAGAAAAAAATGAGCAATATTTGTTAAAGACCTTTAGTACATCATTCCAGAAAGTTTGGTAGAATGTGCTTCAGTGGTTTCAGAGAAGAAGATGAAAATGTGATTCTTCCCATAGGGTTCAATGTTAAACTATGTTCTGTACTGGCGGCCATGTTTTTTATCAGATCTAAACAAAATGAGCATTCTTTGTTAAGGACCTTTAGTATTTCATTCCTGTAAAGTTTCATTGAATTTGCTTCAGGGGTGTCAGAGGAGAAGATTAAAATGTGATTTTTCCCATAGGGTTCTATGTTAAAACTAAGTTCCACACTGGTGGCCATGTTTTTTGTTGGATCGGAACAAAATGAGCGATCTTTGTTAAGGACCTTTAGTATATTATTCCTGTAACGTTTGCTTGAATTTGCTTCAGCAGTTTCAGGGGAGAAGATGAAAATGTGATTTTCCTATAGGGTTCAATGTTAAACTATGTTCTGTGCTGGCAGCCTTGTTTTTTATCGGATCGAAACAAAATGAATTCTCTTTGTTAAGGACCTTTAGTTCATCATTCCTGTAAAGTTTGGTTTAATTTGCTTCAGTGATTTCAGCTGAGAAGATGAAAATGTGATTTTTCCGTTAGGGTCCATGTTAAAGCTAAGTTCCGCGCTGGCGGCCATGTTTTTTATCGGATTGGAACAATATGAGCACTCTTTGTTAAGGACTAGTAGTACATAATTCCTGTAAAGTTTTGTTTAATTTGCTTCAGTGATTTCAGCTGAGAAGATGAAAATGGGATTTTTCCCACAGGGTCCAATGTTAAACCTAAGTTCCGCGCTGGCGGCCATGTTTTTTATCGGATCGGAACGAATTTAGCAATCTTTGTTAAGGACCTTTAGTACATCATTCCTGTAAAGTTTGGTTGAATTTGCTTCAATGATTTCAGAGGAGAAGATGAAAATGTGAAATGTTGATGGATGGATGTCAGACGATGGACGGCACACGACGGATGCCAAGTGATGGCAAAAGCTCACACTGACCCTTTGGGTCAGGTGAGCTAATAAAACTTATGTGTATTATTAAATCCAACTTTATTGTTAAGTGTATAAATAAGATTTTATAATATGTGGACTGATACAAATGACTCAGAAATCTGTAATTGTACATGTATTACATTTTTCACATTATAGAAAAAAGAAAGGGAAACGGGGAATGTGTCAAAGAGACAACGACCCAAAGGGGAGTAATAACAACTCAAAGCCACCATAAGATCTTCAATGAACGGTGAGAAAATCCCACAACAAACGGCAGATCGGAGTCGGCCCCTGAATAAAGAGTAATCAAGTTCAGCGAAATAAACATCATCCTAGACTCCTATAGACATAAAGTAAACTAACTAGAAAAAAGACAAGACACACAAAGGCTTAATAAATTTCCTGACTTAGGACAGGCGCAAACCTGCTGCAGCGGGGTTAAACTAGTTTTATTGGGCCCAAACCTTCCCCCTACAGCCAATGTGATAAATAAAAAAACAATCGTAACAACAGTAAAATTCAGTTGGCAACAAGACTGAGTCAATTGTGAAAAATTAAATGAAATAATATGACAATAGAAATACCTCAACAATTTGCGGTTTAGAAAAAATATTGGTTGAGGCCATCAATCATGTTTTTTACCACCTGAAATTCATAAAGAGTCTAATTAGAATTAGCACTGCAAAGATGATTGCCATAAAAATCTGTATTTTCACAATCATTTGTTATTTGGAGTCTTTATCTGTGAAATTTAAAGCATTGTACAATAGTTTCATATAGGCTAAACAATTTAATTTATCACATTTCAAGCTTATATGTACTTGATTTGCCATTGAGTCTTGGGTCATTTTGTTATCTGTAGAAACCAAAGATTTTTCTCTTACAAAAGCACTGTTTTTCTTGTGATTTTGTCAAATTGGCATTCCAATTTCAGAATTGAGTTCTGAAAGATTCTTTGAACAGTTTTACAGTGTACTACAAGCATATACTGTCACTGTATGACCAATGATTAAGGAGGCTCACTCCTGATGTTGTTTATATCAAGGATTTCTTGAAACCTATTTAAATTGATTAAGCATTGTAGACTTAACGAAATGGTAAAAAGAAATATATAGGTCTGTGTGCTTTTAATGGAGATAGAAGACATTAAAAATTTGGTGGGAAATGGATTTGTGTGGAATATTACTTATTGGGACTATTTTTTTGTCTAAAAGTTAGGAGGTTATATCAAGAATTTTATGAAAACTTGTCAGGTGTCCTTATTTGTCCTGTAGAAGACATTCATGTAATGGAGGTCAGTGTGCAAAATTTTTAAAGCGATTGAACTGGAAAAACAAGAGAAGTTCCGAAATCTGACATGACCAAAAATGTGATGAGTGAGCCTTGAATCATTAATTCTTAGGATATTCATTGAAATTATGAAATTAATGAATCAATGAATCACATACACTTTGGAAAAAGCGCTCAATTCAATATAGAAATTGAAATTTTGTTGGCTTATGTCAAATTTAAAGTATATGATTAATGAAAAATATTGTGGAATCTTAGGTTCAACATTTTTTTTTCTAAGTACTATTATTACCAAATATTTACTTTACTATTTTACAGAAAAAAATCTGAAAAAGTATACCTCTCAGTACAGCTAAACTGAAGATTGGACCAGATAGCTCCTGTCTGATTGTAAGCAAATACACCAAACCTTCTACATACCTTTCAATACAACTGTACTGAAGATTGGACCAGATAGCTGCTGTCTGATTGTAAGCAAATACACCAAACCTTCCACCATTAATGGCCGTGTTGTATACATACCTCGATCTCAGTACAACTGTACTCAAGATTGGACCAGATAGTTCCTGTCTGATTGTAAGCAAATACACCAAACCTTCCATCATTAATGGCTGTGTTGTATACATACCTCTCAGTACAACTGTACTGAAGATTGGACCAGATAGCTCCTGTCTGATTGTAAGCAAATACACCAAACCTTCCACCATTAATGGCCGTGTTGTATACATACCTCTCAGTACAACTGTACTGAAGATGGACCAGATAGCTCCTGTCTGATTGTAAGCAAATACACCAAACCTTCCACCATTTATGGCTGTGTTGTATACATACCTCTCAGTACAACTGTACTGAAGATTGGACCAGATAGCTCCTGTCTGATTGTAAGCAAATACACCAAACCTTCCACCATTAATGGCTGTATTGTATACATATCCTGAATCTACTATCAATGTTTCTTGTTGTTCTATCTTCACTCTGTAAAATATAAAATAGATGAAATTTTTCAGATGTCTCCCCGGGGTAAACTGTGACCAAGTGTTGTTTCAACTGACTAAAAAAGGATTATTTCTTGTGATTTTATTTCATCAACTCTTTTCTTGCGGATACTCACATAATTTTTTTAAATTGTCTTTCATGATCATTAACAGCTGTCTAATGTGACCAATTTGTAGTCCTATCTCATCCCTCCCAGTTCTATATTGTCCAGTAAGGTGGTTCGGGTGTCTAAAACTGTGCAGCCATCTTGCGCATGTGATGAAAATTAGAATTTAAAATGTTGTAAATAAAGGGCTACCTGCCGAGCGCAGCATGGACCACTGAAATTTGAACAAGTGTAAACTAAAATTAATGTGGACACAGTAATTTGCTGGACACAATAAGGGCCTTGTCACAGAAATTAACTGGACACAAAGTAGTGAAAATAAAAATTAGCTCTTTTAATCCCTTATTACTAGGATATTATAAGAGCTAAGAAATTCTGTTGACTACCATCAAGAGAAATAAAAAAAAACTCAGGTTGAAATCCAATGAAAAATAAAGATTTCACATATTTTGAAGTATTGCAATTTGGCCCCTTTGACCCATTATAGCTTGGAAACCAAAGAGCAATGCAAAATATACTGCCATATCAATGAAAGCTTAAAATGAGAATAATCCAAAGATAAAAATCCCATCAAAATCTTATGAAAAATAAAGACTTCACATATTTCTAATGATTGCAATTTTGACCTCTTTGACCCTTTATAGCTCTGGATTGGTAAGAGCTACATCAAATCTGTTGACATACTTCTGAAAGCTTACATTGAGAGGAATCCAAAGAAAACAAGAAATGGATGTCGATACCACATCAAACCAGGTTTTCCTCCACTATTTGAATGCAGAAATAGGTACTTGTGTGAAAAGCTGCTTAACTTATACCTCCTCTCATTATGTGCAGTGTATGCTATAACTCTTAAAAATCACTGAAAAGTTACTTTACTTAAAAGTCAAACTAAAAGCATATAGCCAAAACTGCTGTAGATTTCATAGTTCAAAGGGGCAAAACTCCTGGAATAATTGTACGATGAAAAATCCCCGATAATATGCACATCTACATATGATGTCCTTGCTATATACAAAGTTTCATGAAATTCTGTTGAACGGTTACAGAGGAGTTGCGCTTACAAGATCTGGCAGCGGTCACTTTCAGATCAAGCAACGGACCATTTTTGAAAAGAATGGAGGAAATTGATGAACAGAGTAAATTCTTCACGGGAAATAAACAAAAAGAATAGTAATGTGGTAATGTATTTTCTTTTTACAGAATGTCTTACAACTTTTTGTCTTTCACGGAATACATGTTTTAGTGATACAACACTTGATTATGTTTAACAAAAGCAAAACAAGCGAGGGCTCTGCGTGATGACAATATATTATACCATATAAAAGAAGAAACTACAATTGAATGGTTTGTTTCAATGCTTGCAATCCGAAACATTCGTTTCTTTTCCGGTTTAGCACATTTCTTTGCAGTTTTGAATACATAAATATATAAATAATATCCAATACAACTGCCCCTTTATGATCACCTTAATTTCAGGCATCGGACAACTTTATGATGAAAAGGTAATCAGGCAGCGGCAATTTATGATATACAAAGAATGTATCGACAACGCAAAATTGCCAGTTATTTTTTTGTAAAATGCAGATGATGTACTGATGAAAATCGAAGAATGACATGTCATTTATACCAATATCAACCTAAAAGTTGCCGCTTCAGCAATAAAGTAATATAACACGTCCACGGGTCACTGTAAACCGAGAAACGAAAACGAAACAAAACAAAAAATGAAGAAACGAAACGAAATATGTAAAATAAGAAACAAAATCTGTAAATTGAGAAATGAAGAAATAACAAGAAACGAAACTAAAAAATGTAAATTAAGAAATGGTGGAAAATACTGTTTAATGTGTAAGAAAGCAAATAATTTTGCATCATTGTGTATTAGTACAGTTTTTCAATTTCAGAATTCTTTAGTTTTGATTTTTATTAAAGTAATCGAATATAGAACAATGTGCAGATTTTTATGCTGTTATTGGCTACTAGCTGTATCCAGACCACTTGGCACATTTAAAATATGGGTTCTAACTGCCATTTACAGTCTATGCCCACACCATGGCTATGTCCAAACTATGAACGTACAAACTATGCCAAAGCATAAGATGTTTGTAAAATATGAATATCAGCTTTTGCTCGAGAGTCGACTTTACATGCCATATAAACACTCTATATGCCTTTGTCTGTCACTATTAACTAAATACCAAAGTTACTGTAAATCTAGTTTCTATATAATTTTTATTCCGAAAACTTATGTCTCCTCAGTGCATACTTGTTTTAAATCAACATTAAGAAGGCCAAAAATCACCGAAAGATGCTTAACTGATGGTAGAAACCGCATAACTGTCTTTTGTTGATTAATGTCCGAATCTGATTGTCTGACCGAATACTCAAAATAGTTTTGTTGCTTTATATAGAAAAAAGGAGGAGAGAAAGTAAAAAAATTTCTCTAAACCAGTTGAATCGTTGAATATTACTATGATAGCTGGTTTCAAAATGATTTCGTAAAATCCACTGAACATGTTGACGCTGACAAAATAACATATAGTGCTTTTTTGTTGTTAATCATGTTAACAACTTAAAATTGTTCATGGAAATCAAATGTCTGACAGGAGTATCCTGCTGTTTTGAACAAAATCAGAATACTAGTTATACTCTTTTGGGAATTATTGTTCGTTCTTGTTAAACTGAGTTGTCACAAGAATTTTTTAGATCCCTTCTGAAAATGTTAGGCTTGAAAATATTCGTTCGATCTCTGCAATTGCTTCCTCTAACGGAGAACCAATGCATATAAAATTCTTTACTTTCTGAAACAACTTAAATGGTAAATGGATAGTGTTGTATCGATATTGTGACCTAAATATCAATTTCTGGTCCATGACGT
Source organism: Modiolus philippinarum (assembly GCA_002080025.1). Lineage (NCBI taxonomy): Eukaryota > Metazoa > Mollusca > Bivalvia > Mytilida > Modiolidae > Modiolus > Modiolus philippinarum. Next base: position 22,122 of record MJUU01018160.1, on the reverse strand, counting down.
CCACCAAAAGGCATATATAGATAGTTTAACGCTGAACCCTACATGAAAATTTAAGATCACGACCAGAGGTTCATTTGAATGTTGACATGGTCACAACTGACCCTTTATGATTTTCTTTCAAGGTTTTGTTCCACAAGTTTGACAAAGGTGAACATTGTAACTTCATCCTATGTGACTACTACTTTCTGACCTTTCCTCAGTTTTCATCTGACTTCCAGTTTCGTTATTTAGCAAAAAAAAAATGTTTTTGAGTCATAAAACCTTTCAGTTCCTGAACTATATTCTATATTCCCGTCAAAAGCAAATGGTAGTTTCAGGTTAAATTTAAGACAACAGAGGATTTGGGTTTTCAAGAGCTAAATCTCTACTAGAGGAAACTCCGATCCTGATCTTCAAATATATTATATTCCTACTAGAAAAATTTCATTGTCTGCAAGCAAAATCTTGTTTTCCTGCCAGAGGAAAACCAAAAATATTGTCCAAATTTTGACTGATTTTGCTTGCTATACACTTGACATCATGGAAATTTTTTCCTTTAGACTTTCACTCACCAGCTTCCGTAGGAATGTTACCGAGAAGCATAGTGTGGTCCAAATGAATGAAAAAACATGTTTTATTTTACATAAAAAAAGTCTAATGTGATAATCTTACTTTGAAATTGAGATTATTATGGTACTTTTACATGAAGCCATGATTACTGAAATTAATTCTGCGTTAAAGTTCATACACTAGCTTACCAATACTGAAGCCCAAAAGGTAGAAAGGGGAAAATGAATCAAATACCCAAAACATGGCTATTGAGGATCACTGTGCAAATTTTTTCATGATGGATAAAATAGGAGAGGTCCGAAAGTCAGAGACAATTTCAAAAACCTGAGATGTGACCATCCTTAAAAAGATAATTGTTCTTCGAAATTGCCTTGTTTGTATAACAGAAAATCAAATTAAAGGACTTTACTAGTGTATTGTTCTTTTCTGAACTAGATCTTGTATGAATAAAAGAAATAGTGGCACACAATTAGTTTCCATTTAGATCATCTCTGAAAATATTATTCATTATCTGTTGAACAGGCATAGTATGTGGAGTTGTCACACATTTGAGACATATAAAATAATAACTTTTTGTTGCGGCATTCCTAGTAGAAAGACATTGGATCCTATCTGCAACATAAGATACTTCATCACTGCTGATCTGCCTCTAAATCACGTACATTGTTACAACCCTAGAATAAACTTACAAAGAGGAATCATTCAGTTAACGAAAGTATATTTAAAACAGTTTAGGTGGCAGAGAGGTCTAGGGCGCCTTAGATAAATACAGCAAAGTACACAAAATTTTTTAGGTCAGATGAGCTAAAAAGGAAAAAGGGGGTTTCCAGAGGGAAAATAAAAAAACAAAACAATTATTTGTACCTAGCCAGACGGGAACTTTTGGAAATTATTCGAAATGTCGTTGCACGGCTAAAAAGAAAGACTAGTTGCTATTACTGTCAATCCTTTCAGACTGATTCACAAAAACAAAGTTCCATTTGATTACAATTTCTTTTTTACTATATTACTGGCCATTACTGGAAGTGACAAGATATGGTATTCCTTGCAAAGAACTGAAATCTGAAAGGGTCATGTGCCATTATCATAACGGGTCCATTGCTTAAACGTGTCATGTCGTTTTCGTTTTACAGTATAAATAAATTTAGTAAACGGTAAAAGAATTACTTCATTTTTCACTTTTAACATAATATAACACTATATGGCTGCATTGTGAGAAGAATGGTATTTATAAAATCGAAAACTAGATTGTATCAAGTGACATGGTAAATATGCAAACCAATGCGTCGTACATATTAAAAAATTAAATAAATTTCTCTGAAAAATAAATTCGCTGATTGTAACAAACAAAAAGTTGAATTAATATCACATTCCGTTGTTACAAAATGATGCTAAAATGTTTTTTTTTAAATCTATAATCTGAAGATTTAAGAAGAACGATCTGATAATTTTACTTCAGAAATCAGGAAGTCGCCGTTGCAAGAATCAAAAAGGGTCTGTTTCTTCCGAAAGGGTCTGTAACAACTAGCCACCGTGCTGTAGTGTTAGTTATGACAATCAACCATGATTATAGCTTCTACTGTTTCACTTTTAATGATTACTATTCATTTATTCTTTATTTAATTATTGCACTCAATCATGATCACATTAATCATTAATCATGATTCTAGATTAGTGATAATAGATAATAAAAGTTGGTTTTCATACAGTAATAATTATTCATTAAAATTAACTAATCATTGATAATCAACCAAGTAAACTTCATTCACATGTAATTAAAAGAAAATAAAAGTATGATTAGATTAATCATTAATCATGATTGTCACCTTTTTGTTTCTCTTTCATGGATTCTCTACCCTTTTTTTACTTTGGTACTTCAAAGTAAGCACGGCTGATAACAATATGAATATCTTTTTCTCTAATGAATTAATTTGTCTTATATCATATATCTTTTCAAAACTAATCAAATGTGCAAAAAAGTGAAAAAAAAAGAAAAAATAAATCCTGACTTCATTTTTAACCTCAAAATTAAGATGCAACAGAAATTTGATTTCAACATTCTATAAATCAACTGAGATAACTTTTCATTTTCTTAAAGATATGCGAAGCTAAAAATATGTGCAGACACGGTTTAAAATGTACCTCATTATTCTGAATGATACTCATTTCAAATTAAGAGATTCCAATTTCATCATCAATAAAAGATAAATTTCAAACATAAAAAGTTTTAAATACATAACAAAAAGTTGAAATCATGAGTACCATTTAATGTGTTGTTGCTAGTTTCAAAGTGTGGTTCAAATGGCATTAATTTTAAGGATAAAAGTACAAAAATGTAACTTTTGATAATGGAGGTTCAATAATTGACCAGTAAAAATGATACTGTCATTGTTTGGATGTTCTAAATGGTGTTAATTGGTCTAAACATCTTTTCAAGGACATTTGGGTCCTTCAATGTCATTTATTGAACGTGACTTACTAAATCAGTTCACTGAGTTTGGGATCAGGGAGAGGAATGGGTGGAACCATGAAAATTCTCATCAAAAACGATATATATTGTAATGATTAACTCATCTTGTAGCAGCTGAAAAGAGTGATTATGCTGCATTTAGATCACCATACTAATGAAATGTGTTTTTATAAAAGTTTACTTGAGAAGTCAATGAAATGTGTTACTATAATCACATTATGATGAGGGTGTGGGGGATTCTATCTGTTTTATGAAATTCATCTTTCCATTTATCTAGTTTTGTAACTTTGTGTGTTGTGTTCTTTTGTACAGGCTGTATAATGCTTTGTTAAAACTGACAGTTATTTCTAAGTTCATTTTTTAATAATGCAAAAGCAACAAATAAAAAAACAAAATTATTTACATATTTTATTCAGAAATAACAATAAACAAGCACTCATTAAATACATAACAAAACAAAAACACAACAAAGGTCAATTAATAGCACTTATGAATGTCAAATGTTAATATCAGCACATAAAATACACACAAGTCTCACAACATATACTGGAAATGGGTAGGTGTTAGCTTCTTCTGTCTCTTCTTGTATGGACGTGCATTCTTGGAGCGGTTGCGTTTGTTGCCAAACCATTTCTTGATCTGTTCTTCTCGGAGACCAGTCTGCTGTGCCATGTCGTAGACTTCTGTGTGATCTGGGTATGGGTGGTCGATGTTGCTATGGTACCAGGACTCCATAATCTGAATAGCTTTCTTTGACAAGACTGGTCTGGTTCGTAGCACTGCTGGACGGGCTGGCATGTCTGGTTGGTGAAAGCTGGGTGAAGGACTGGTGTTCTCTAAGACTGATATACTGGACTGAAATGATAAAATATTATTAATAACATTTAAATATAAATACAATTGTTTAAAGCATTTTCTATATATAAATAAATTGATAAATTTGTTACACAAAGTATTCTAAAATGTTTTATAGAAATATAATTTTGTGTTTAATTTTTTTTCATGAAGAAAAACAATATAAAAGTTCATATACATATGCTCGCAAATCCCATCTTGTGGACTCTCAGTACATCATAGTAAAACCTTATACTTTTTGTCTCATATACTTTTACACCATACCATGTTTACTCTTAATAATTAATTGATAAATATAATATCGTATGTAAATATCTCAATTTAAGAAGTAATTTTTGGATATTAATTGAAATTATATGTATACCTCAACCCTGTCTATAATAAGATGAAGCTGGTTGTCATAGTAACTGTGTATGGAGGTCTGGTAAGATGGATACTGGGTGTACTGGTAGATAGCCTGGAACCGACTGGTCTCCACTAGAGCTGAATGGTAGCGGTAAAAACTAGACAACTGTTGTATCTGAGTTGGGTAGGCGAGTTCTAGTTTCTGGAATCTCTGTTGAAGTAGTAGCTCCCGGTTGTTGACACTGCGTAGTTGAATTCTTGGAGGAAGAGATGCCTGGAAGAGTGTGTTTGGTGTTGCGTCTTTTGTAATCTCTGAACGAAGAGTTGCTTGGAGATCTGTAAGGCAGGTGCTACGGTTGGTTGTAGTTGGTGTGCTGAAGCCGGTGTAAGAGTTGTTGAACCTGCTGTCTGAACATGGACTTCTACATGATGGTCTCTGAGTCTTAGTAGGAGTTGTCTGCTCTTGGGTAGGTGGGTCATTCAGAAGACTATTGAGCAAGTTGTCTAAGTATGCATCTGGATCAGAAATCTCTGTTGACATAGTGTTTGCTGGTGGATTGTCTAGTATGGTGGTTGCTATGACATCCTGTAGTGTGGTAGTAGAGGTGATCTCCATCGGAGCTGGTGAAGATATCTGGTACAAAAAGTCTACTGACTCTGCCATTGTAATTATATGATTTCTTTTTTGAACTTTAATAATTGGCAAATGATTGTTGAATGGATAAACTGATTTTAACACAAAATGTGAAATTATTTATTGGGAATAATAACAATAGATCTTGGGCTTGGGATTCCAAACAAGACCTCCAATTGGTTGATTAGATTTTGAATTATCAATGGTTAATTTTTATTGGTGGATGAGATTGTAATATTGAATCTAATGAGAGTGGCAATGGTTTTGAGCTTGGGTGTAGCTTTTTCAGAAATTTTCTTCTGATTAATTAAAATATGTGACTCTTATTTTTCTGCATCTTAAAGAATTAAATGAGGAAAAAAATTAATATACATCTTTTAAGCTAAGAAATAAAAAAAAATATGAAATTTCATAAATTTCGAAATCCAACACAAGAAAAAAAATTAAATCACCAAACATTAAGAAAATATCCTCATATATCCTTTAGATAAAACATTTATATCTTTATCATTGTAAAGGTATATGTTCTCATTTTCTAAAATAGATTCATCCCAAAAAAAATTATAAAGATAAAAATGTAAGGTAAATCAAAATCAGCTTTTCAAACTTTCCCTTAGATAATCATCATAAAAGACCTTTCAATTTCTTTTACAGGACAAATTTTACAATTTGATTTTTCAAGTTTAATGTCTCTACTGTCTATTCTCATGTACTTTTATATTCCTTGTTTTCCCGTTTCCTTGTTATGTTTTCTATAAGATATCATACACGAAGGACATGATATTATATTGAAAGAATATATTATATATATAAAAAATGTTCAAGGTACTGCAAAATTATTTTAATTGGAAGGAGAAATCAATATATGACAGAATAAAAGAATTTATGAGATAAACAAGGGAGACAATTCAAAGATAAATTCAAACTTCATATGGATGTAAATGTTTTCACAAGATCCATATTTTCTAATTTAGCTCTATTATAAAGTAAAATTCTTGTTGGATATTTCATTTCAGTATACTTTAATGACTTGTATCAAATAACAAATTTACTTATTTTTTTTAATTATTTTTTTTTCAGTTCAATAAAAATTAAATTTCACACAGAAATGTAGACTTGGCTTGTATGTGATTAAAAGTGATTAAGTCCAAACAAAGGAAATAATTAAAAACAATAAAATAATAATCAAGTGTTAAAAGTGATTAAATAACAAAACATAATAATTATGAATTATAATCACTTTGAAGTACTTGGCTTGGTTAAAAAAATTAAAAATGATTAAAAATAATTAAACAATGACTAGTCATCAGAAGCTTCATTTCAATTGTCAGTAAATGAAAGGATGAAAGGATTCAATTATGATTAATCATTATTTTATTGATTAATAATCATTTTGAAATAACCAAAATGATATTGACACAGAAACAACTATGTCAATTTTTGTAACAATATAATTTTATAAAAATATTTAAACATTGCACATTTATGTGCAATTAATACTCAACAACAAACTTGAAATTTTTCATAAATAAGATGCTTTAATATTTAAATTCAGACAAGTTTTAATTTCTGGGAGTCCGTATTTTTCTGTTTCCATAATTTCTGATTATGGTATATAATTTGCAGTAAAGGTTAAATTTAATCAATTTGGATAAATGTACATAATTTACAGCTTAAGTAAATATTGCTTTAATTGAGACAACTTTATGATATACTGAATTGATTTTTCTTCCATTATTTTTTTTTGTTTTTATTTCCCCAAGTAAATTATTGAATTTGAGATAATTTCATTTATTAAAAAAATAGCTGTTTTCTCAAATTTACTGAAAATTTGCAAACCAAAGCTTATGTTTGGCTTGTATGTAAGTTCAAACAAAGGGATATAATTAAGAAAGACAGTGTGTAAGTGATCAAGTAAAAATGAAATAATTTTGAATTTTAATCACTTTGAAGTACCCAGCTTGGTAAACTAATTATCAATGATTAAAATCATTAAACAATGATTAATCATTGGAAGCTAACTCTGATAAATCATCAGTAAATTCTGATCACTTCTATTAACTTTGAAGTACCCAGCTTGGTTAACTAATCATCAATGATTAAAATCATTAAACAATGATTAATCATTGCAAGCTAACTTTGATAAATCATCAGTAAATCAAAGAATTCAATAATGAGTTATAATCATTGTGTTGATTGATAATTATTTAAGCCTTCATAATGACATTGACACAGAAACTGACAACAAAGAAATATGTCAAAAGTTTCAAGATCTATAATAATAATGTTTATTATTGACCTTCATACTATTTTTTTTTCATTCAACATCTGTAGATGGGATGTTCTTCAATTTTCAAAGGTTTCTAAATTATAACAGTAAAAACATATCATATAGTCATCGCAACCTTTTTTTTTTCAGACCCCCCAAAAAATTTGTTTGGTTATTTTCTTTATCCCAGTTCATTAAAAATTTCATAGACAACATCAGTGTGCAATATAGAAGTCCAAATTATTGTGTTTTTAAAGTCACATTAAAGAACTTCCTATAATCAATTCATTAACATTCATTTTAACTTTACAGCTTTTTGAAATCTTACCATTCAAAATATTTGTTTTGACTAAAATTCATCAAAAATGCATAGTTGCTAACAAGAATTCCCAACAATTGCTTGTGTTTGAAGTTTCAGGTCAATTACTAAAATTGGAACCATATTTTTTTTAATTCTTAGTTTTCAGAATTATATCTCATATGGAATAAACAAAATATTTGATTGTATGCAAAAATTTCAAAACTGGTAGTCTTGGACATTTTCAGTAAATTTACCAAAGTTGGAACTGAAATAAAATTCAGAAAGCTAATTGTGCATCTATAGACTATATGCAACAAATCTTCATCAAAATTAAATTAATTTATCCTAATTTTGTTTAACATTGTTGATTTGTGGATATAGAGTGAAAATTTAGCCAAATTCATTGATGTGGAAAATATAGGTAAAGGTAATATAATTCTGATATGGATGTTTGTCACTACTAAATATGTAACCACTTACCCAACATCTTCTGTCTATGGCATACAGGTGCTGAGATTTGATTCAAACAAACAAGAGTTGTTAGAAGACAACATAGCTCGCCGGGGATTACAGTAACCACAATGCACAATTAAATTGAAGGTTTTACATTTTCGTGATAAATACTTTAAATGCGATATAAGAAAGCCACATGTCAAACAGGAACTCGACAGGGTTCATTTTTTTTTTTAAAAACTGCCCCAGGGCAATGTCAAGGTCAATATGTCTACAACTATGGTACTACCAGAAAACTCTCAGCATAGGGAAGTCATGAAAAAAAAATATAAACATCCTATAACTAAACAACTAACTTCTAGAAGCAAGGTTGAAGTTTTTTAAAAAATTGCCCTAAGGACAAAGTCAAGGCCAAAAATGTCTACAAATATGGTGCCATCAGAAAGCTATCATCATAAGGAAGTTATATGTTGAAATTGAACACCTTACCACTAAATTTCAACATTCTAGAAACACTTTTATAGTTTTTTAAAAAATTGCCCTTAGGGCAAGGTCAAGGTCATAATGTCTACAAATATGGCACCATAAGAAAGCTCTCATCACAAGAAAGCCACATACTAAATATGAACATGCTATCACTAAACAACCAAATTCTATAAGCATGGTTAAAGTTTTTAAAAAATTGCCCCCCCAGGGAAAGGTCAAGGTCAAAATGTCTACAAATATGGTGCCATCGGAAAGTTCTCAACATAAAGAAGTCACATATCAAATAGGAATACCCTAACACTAAAAGCCTACCTTCCAGAGGCAAGGTTAAAGTTTTTCAAAAATTGCCCTCAGGGTAAGGTCAAGGTTAAAATGTCTACAAATATGGTAAAAAAAAAATGTACCACTAAAAAGCTCTTATCATAAGAAAGTCACATACCAAAAATGAACACCCTACCACTAAAAGCCTGCCTTCTAGAGGCAAGGTTTAAGTTTTTTAAAAATAGCCCTCAGGGCAAGGTCACGGTCAAAATGTCTACAAATATGGTACCAAAAGAAAGCTCTCGTTGCAAGGAAGCCACATACTAAATATCAACATCCCACCTCTTAAGGTCTCCATTTCACAAGCAAGGTTAAAATTTTTGCTGACGACGCCGATGACGCCAACGCCGACAACGGGGGTATGACAATAGCTCTACGGACATTCGTCCCGCCGAGCAAAAAAAAAAGGTATCCAAAAAAATTAAGTCCATGCAACTAATGGCAAAATGCGGATAAATTGGAATTATTTTTTTTCCTAAAAATAAATTTGGAATACAATTATGAAGTTGTACTGAATATTCTGTCAAAATTTAATTGATATTGAACAAGTGTGGATCGTATTGCAAGGCAATACCAAGTCCCCTACCGATAGAGCAAAGCTTTGTTATACCAGCAAAAATAGTAAAAAAAGTTTTCCGAGTCAAAGGCCCATAACTCTGACAAAAATCAGTTGACCAGAACTTAAGTCTTTCTTCATCTGTAACTCATTAAAGTAGACTCATATACCAAATAAAAAGATCAATACCATCAATGGTTAAGAAAAAAGTGTGAAATACTGATTTTTTACAAAAATTTTGCTAGTCAAAGGCCCACAACTCCTTCAAAATCAGTGGACTGGAACCGAACGTAATCTTATTCTGTAACTCATTGAGGTAGACTCACATACCAAATATTAGATCAATATCTGCAATGGCTTAGAAAAAGGTGGGGAAAACTGATATTTTACTAAAAAGTCTAAGGCCCATAACTCTGTCAAAAATCAGTGGGCCGGTACAAAACTTAAACTTGTTCTGTAACTCATTGAGGTAAACTCACATACCAAATATTAGATCAATACCTGCTATGGTTTATAAAAAAATACGGAAAACTGATATTTTTCTAAAATTTTCGAAGTCAAAGGCCCATAACTCTGTCAGAAATCAGTGGACCAGAACCAAACTTAAACTTGTTCTGTAACTCATTGAGGTAGACTCACATACCAAATATTAGATCAATAGGAGTTTCCGCGAATCCAATTAGCGATGTCACAAAATCTAATTTACATATGCAAAGTAGCATTTTTGGTTGGCAAAGCCAAAGAATTATTATTATATAGCATTGGGATAGAATTTTTAACTTTGATAATTTTTTATTATATGCACGATTTTGGATCTGTAAAATGCATGTTAAACATTCAGATATTCATATTTTTTCTACAGATTTACTTTTTAATAAAAATAGACAAATATTTTTCCATGTGAATTTCAAAAATGTGAAAGTTTCAACAAGTGATGACCCTAAAAGATGTGTTGCCTGTCCCTGCTGGACTCTAAATTGATGTGAAATCTAAGTGAACTAATCAGAAAAGTGAACATGCTCACTAGACTGTGAAATTGAGGTCAAGGACAAAAGTCACCTGCCAGACTGACATGTACTACCCAAGACCAACCTACATACCATATATTATCAACCTACCACTTCTAGTTATTGAGAAATGGACTTGAGCAGAAAAACTTAACGTGGCCACTGGACCGTGAAATTGACGTCAAGCACAAAAGTCACCTGCCAGGCTGACATGTACTACCCAAGACCAACCTACATACTAAATATTATCAACCTATCACTTCTAGTTATTGAGAAATGGACTTAAGCAGACCGTGAAATTGAGGTCAAGGTCACATGACAAATGTCAGACTGGCATATACCCAAATAAATCTTGCTATAGGACAAATATTGTGAGTCTAGAGGCTACAGTTGCTGAGAAATAGACTTGAATGTAAAAATTTAACAAAGTCACTGAACCATGAAATTGAGGTCAAAGAAACATGACAGGTGTCAGACTGGCGTGTACCCATATAGATCTCCCTACAAACAAAATATGACGGGTCTAGGTGTAACAGTTACTGAGAAAAGGACTTGAATGTGAAACTATGTCGCAGATTTTCTAAGTTCACTGAACCATGCAATTGAGGTCAAGGCAACACGACAGGTGTCGAACTGCCATGTAACCATATAGATCTCACTATAGACCAAATATGACAAGTCTAGGTATTATAGTTCCTGAGAAAAGGACTTGAATGAGAAACTATGTTGCAATGTTTATGTGCTTATTGAACCATGAAAACAAGGTCAAGGTCATCCAAAATATATGCTGCTGGAAAGGTCATCACTTGGTGGTGCTGTAGACCAAAGATGATGTTTGTATGTATTACCCTTGAAAAGTTATGAAGGTTTTAGAAAAAGTTTACGCTGCCGCCGCCGCCGCCGTCGCTGCTGCCGGATTGCTATACCTACAGTATGTCTCGCTTTCAGCGACTTTCGTCGCAGGCGAGACAAAAAATTATATGGTTTACAAAATACGCTAATTCTAAATATATTTAAAATAGGAAGCTGAAAATTTTTACATCCTGTAAAAGTGTAAACATCCCATAATTAAGATAAAAAAGAATTATCGATTTATCTTAAATAACAAATTCTCACCAGTTAATTGAAAATGACACTTTTATGACCCTAATCAGTGACAA
>MJUU01018157.1:27137-49268 GCA_002080025.1 Modiolus philippinarum | reverse complement strand
TTTTTTGGTCCTTAAAGGAGATCTACATGTATAATGATTCACAAACAGACTGAAAAATGATGAAATAAAAAGGGTTGCTAGTAAGTATTTGATTGATAGTGGTCGTTATTAAAAAATGTAAGTAAGAGGCAAAATAATCGGAACTCTCCTGTAGTGTAGCATCAATTTGTTATAACATGTTCTACAGAAAGGTATTAAAAACAAACAATTATAAACTGAATATCCATTTTAAGAGTTAAAAGGGGGACGAACCATTACTGGCTGCAGTGAACCTCAAACAATGTCTTTATTAACTCTATTTAACTCATTTGGACGATTATGAGAAAGTGTCGCTTGATATGTAATACTACCTTAAGAAAAACAAAATATGGTTTAATTTCTCCTATACATATGCATGGGATAAATTTTCTGCAGTTAAGTTAACTCTTGCTATTAGTCATGTTATTTTTCTGTATATTGTCTACAATTGTCTAAGTGTAAGTTAGCAATGCTTTGACTAAAATATAATAAGTAAAGATTTAAATGCATCTCTTCTAGACTAAAAGGGAGATAATTCAATATTGGTTCATATTTACACGAGTAAAAATTCAAACTAGCAGAGGGCAGTAATAATATTATTTACACAAACTATTCATCATAGAAAATTTTAACAAGCTTGTAATTGATTAACTATCAGCAAGGCTGGACTACAGTGAGAGTATGTGAAGACGGTGTATTGGATCTCAGTGGCGTTCAAAGTACCATGAAATAAAACTCCGTATGCTTGTTTTTCCCCTACGTTCACCATTGTTGACGACACAAAATAGGAATACCACTCTTAGGAGTGTTTCACATGTTAGTTTATATCAAGTATTGTATACCATTAAAACAAGAAAGCCTCGAGATCTTGTCATCACACACTTGAAGAAAGAGAAATGATCTGGAGTAATCTATACATTAGGCCAAAAAAACAAAAATAAAAATAAAGATAAAAAAAAAATAACCCGGGTAAACCAATCTTACAATTTAAGCGAGTATTTAATTGCTGTTCCACATCTTGAAATGCCTTCAACGGTAAACAAAATTAGCCTGTATGTATTAATGAATTTCATTTTCGAATATCAATTAATAAACTGCGATGGATTAATTATTCATTTTAATTTTGAACCCGATTCATCAATAGATTTGGGTTATTTTTATCTTTGAATGTGTTTTACTATAGAATCAAAGACCGTTGTGACCAAGTTTGATTGTAATTGCACAAGTGTATCCAATGTTTTACAGTGCTCATCATACACATATGCGACAGATATAGATTATTATATTTCAAGAAGACAAAAGGACCTTTGTAGATCTTTGTAGCTAAGTATGGTTCCAGTTGAAGCAACAATTTAAAGTTACACAAACGCCACATATTTTTCACATCTAAAAATCGACAACATTCCCATGGCTTATAAATGTGAAGGGGTCAAACGTTTTTAGGAGAAGGGAGTGTAACGGATATCTTTAGTGAGACATTGTTAGCTCCCCTTAATAAGACAGCGAACTAACAGATTGAAATTCAACACTTATTGTGAAGAATTCTACAAATATTTATAATTTATGGCAGATTTTTAAAGCATTAACGAACTTAAAAGTGCAACATTTATGTTGTAATATTCATTCATTTGTAAACTGGATCCAAATTTTTAAAGGCGATTTTACCTATACTATGAAATTCAGTTCTGAAATTTTGTTTGAGTTCCGATATGTAATTAGGGCATAGTTTTTCTTCAACGCTTTCCCGAATTGGGTTTTGACATTACACTGGAAAACCTCTAAACGACTTCTTTATGTCGAGTAATACGAGACATGTTCTATTTAGATGATTCACATTTCAGGGGAAAATTAGTACAATGTAATTGTATAGTTTTTTTTTCTCTCAGTAAATAATTACTGTATGTTTGTATTTGCTTACCGCTATTGGTGTAACTTACAAGTAAATTATTATAAAATAAAGGACCGTTTCAGTTGTCTATTAATAATCTGCAAAGACCAGTATGACAGCTTTTCAAAATTACCAATAGTATCATTTTTATTTAAGGCAAGAAGAGAAATTTCGATGATTTTCCTCGTTCTGATCTAAAATCGGTCATAGTGCATGAACTATACCAGATCCAGACATTAATACGCCTGTTTTCAAATGTTTAACTTCGGAAATTGAGTCAGATGACATGATTATATATCATGTATATTGTGTTATGTGGCCACACGCTCACACGATAAATGTACTAGTATTCGGGTCATCCGGTGATCGGGGATTTTTAATTGAATTGACGACGTTCCATTTACTAAGGGACCGACCATTTAACTTGAAGGAGGTTGTTTTTTTTTTCTTGAAAAATTTCTTTATTTTTTCCACATGCATCAACAAAAATATTTTTTTTCATTAAATTAACATTATTTATTGGGACAGAAAGCCTCTTTCAGAAATTGTTTTTCATCATTTTAGCAGCCAAAATATTTTTTCACACAAAATTAGCTCCAAAATATTTTTTTGAAAAAAAACATACCCCCCTCCTTTTCAAGTTAAATGGTCGATCCCTAAAGCGCTGCCTGTGTAAACACATATTTCTTCCACCTGACAAAAGTTCCATTGGAAAAAAAATATTATAGTATTTATTTATTTAAATGCACATTTGTACCCAAATACAGTTGGGTGCTGACGCAACATTCCATCCAGGTGCACTCCAAAAGCGTTCCTCGCGTGCACTTCGCGTGCACTTTTAAGTGATTCCATGACAGCATAGAGTGAACTTGTAACCACTTTCAAGTGCACTTTAAAAGAAGATGCGATCGCTGGAGTGATCGCAAAGTGCACTTGAAGTAAACTTCGTGGCAGCTTTGGATTGCTCTTAACGATTACTCAGTTCAAAACACGTGATATTAATATGACGATATTAACTTTAAGCAAAAAGTATGAAAACTCGACGACTTCATTCTCTTTTTAACATATTTTTAATAATAAATTAAAACCAAAATGCCATTATAAATTATTATGAGCGTTGTTTTGTTTTATATATACATTCCATGCTTACGTCACATTATATTCTTAATAAATCTTTCAAAAAGGGGTATTTTATCGAGTCCTATGTTTATGCTGAAGACATCAAATTCATATGTAATTTCAAAAAAAAACTTTGTCAAAAATTTATTCAAAAGTGAGAGATATTATATGTTATTTCAATTGTCGCAACACAACATTTATATATATTTTTCCCAAAATTACCTTATAAGATTAAAATATTTTTTATTTTAGCATTTTACTTTCTCGCGATACAAAATTTATACATCTTTTGTTAAAAATAACCTAAAAGGTGGGAGATATTAGGTGTCGGTGCTTATTTCAATTGTCGTACCACACATTTACTTGTAAGACTGAAACATTTTGCATTTTATCTTTTTTCCTTTCCGCAATACAAAATTTATACATCTTTTCTGAAAAATTACCTCTGAAGTGGGAGTGATTATATGTCGGTGCTTATTTCAATTGTCGCAACACAACATTTAGATGTATTTTTCCCAAAATTACCTTCTAGGATTGAAATATTTTCCATTTTCGCTTTTTCCCCCTAAAAATACCAAATTTATAGATCTTTTGTCAAAAATGTACCCAAAAATGGGATATATTATATGTTGTTGCTTATTTCAGTGTCGCGACACAACATTTATATGATTTTTCCCAAAATTACCTACTAAGATTGAAATATTTGCATTTTAGCTTTTTGCCTTTCTCGCGATACCAAATTAATGCATCTTTTCTCAAAAATGTATTTCAGAAGAGGGAGATATTATATGTCAGTGCTTATTTAATTGTCGCGACAAAACATTTATATGTATTTTTCCCAAAATTACCTTCTAAGACTGAAATATTTTTCATTTTAACATTTTACTTTCTCGTGATACAAAATTTATACATCTTTTGTTAAAAATAACCTCAAAAGTGGGAGATATTAGGTGTCGGTGCTTGTTTCAATTGTCGTACTCAAACGTGGGAGATTGTATATGGTTGTGCTTATTTAAATTGTCGAAACACATCATTTTTATGTATTTTTCCCAAAATTGCCTTCTTAGATTGAAATATTTTGCATTTTAGCTTTTTTTTTCCCTTTCTCGCGATACTAAATTTATACATATTTTGTTAAAAATGACCTCAAACGTGGGAGATATTATATGTCGGTGTTTATTTCAATTGTAGCGATGCAACATTTATATGTATCTTTTGCAATATTACCTAAAATATTTTGCATTTTAGCTGTTTTCCTTTCTCGCAATACCAATGTTATGTATCTTTTGTCAAAAATGAATCCAAAAGTTGGAGATATTATATGTGGGTGCTTATTTCAATTGTCGCCACACAACATTTATGCGTTGTTTTTCCCAATATTACCTTATAAGATTGAAATATTTTGCATTTTAGCTTTTTTCCTTTCTCGCAATACTAAATTTATACATCTTTTGTTTAAAATGATCTCAAAAGTGGGAGATATAATATGTCGGTTCTTATTTCAATTATCGCGAAACAACGTTTATATGTATTTTTTCCAATTATTACCTGATACAATTGAAATATTTAGCATTTTAGCTGTTTTCCTTTCTCGCGATACTAAATGTATACATCTTTTGTTAAAAATGACCTCAAAAGTGAAGTGGAAGTTATTATATGTCGGTGCTTATTTCAATTGTAGCGACACAACATTTATATGTATCTTTTTCATTATTACCTTATAAGACTGAAATATCTTGCACTTAGCTGTTTTCCTTTCTCGGAATACCAATTTTATGTATCTTTTGTCAAAAATGAATCCAAAAGTGGCAGATATTATATGTTGGTGCTTATTTCAATTGTCGAGACACAACATTTATATGTATTTTTCCCAATATTATGTATACAATTGAAATATTTTGCATTTTGGCTTTTTTTCTTTCTCGCGATACTAAATTTATACATGTTTTTTTAAAAATGACCTCAAAAGTTGGAGATGTTGTATGTTTGGTGCTTATTTCAATTGTCGCGAAACAACATTTATATGTATTTTTTTCCAACACTACCTCATAAGACTGAAATAATTTGCATTTTAGCTATTTTCCTTTCTCGCAATACCAAATTTATGAATCTTTTGTCAAAAATGAATCCAAAATTGAGAAATATTATATGTTGGTGCTTATTTCAATTGTCGTGACACAACATTTATATGTATTTTTCCCAAATACCTTATTTAAAACTTTTCAAAATATACCCTTATATAAAACTTTTTTGAAAGGATGTGATAAAGTTAAATATTTTAAAAAATGAGTTATATTATTCATTTGTAAAGATTTAGTATAAACCGCAAAATGAAAACCTGACTTTTAAAACATTATTCATGTAAAGATTTACAAAAAGTTAAATCGCAACATGTTAAACTTCTTCGAAATGGTATGATAAAGTGAAATATTTAAAAAAGTGAAATTATTTTGGTCATTTGTAAAGATTTAGTATAAACCTGACTTTTCAAACATATTCATGCAATGATTTACAAAAAGCTATATCACAATTGGGACTAATATAACAGATTATATTAGTCCCAGATCACAACATATAAAACCAACTACGTCAAAAGGATATAATAAGATAAAATATTAAAAAAAAATGACTTATTTTGGTCATTTGTAATCACATAATGAAAATCTGACTTTTTGTCATTATAAAGATTGGGTTAATGGGGTATACCCGGGAAGTGCGACTTGCCATTTTAAGCGAGTTGAGGCAATAAAATCGTTGAAAAACGGATCTGAGACTGAATTACACGTTCTTACATTTTGTATAATTCTACACGACTGCCGTTTTCATTTTTATAGCGGGAATATATTATCTAACATATTTTATAATTTATATATATTGTTCGTGGGGTTCGAATTTTCGTGGATTTCGTGGCTCATTTAAACCACGAAATTAAGTTCCCAACGAAATGCATTTTTCTCTGGAGTCTTAACACATATAAATCGAAACCACGAATTTAGGAAGCCACGAAATAGTGATATTTAAGAAAACCACGAAAATTGATGTCCACGAATAAAAGTACTTCCACAGTAACTGCATTGGTATATTTTAGCACCAGCTTATTAAAAAGAACGCTAAGTGGAAATAATTTTTTATAACCTCAGCTATAGCTTATAAAAAATGAGATCTAACTATATATATATATATATATATATATATATATATATATATATATATATATATATAAGATAACCTCGTTTTAAATAGTGATCCTCGCGACAGCTTTCAAGTGCACTTGAAGTTCACTAGTGAACGCGAAAATACCTGTCATGGAATAGCTACCTATTCAAAAAAAGTGAGCTTCGCGACAGCTAAGAGAACGCGAAGTGCACTTGAAAAGTGAACTTCAAGTTCACTTTAAGTGCACTTTTTGGAACGTTGCGTATGCACCCATCTGTACATTAGGGTTGTAGGCATACATGAACAATAACAAAACAAAGTTACAAAATGAAAAATCATGCAGTTGTTGTGTCCACTCCCCTCAGCGCAAAAGACCTTGTACTGAATGAAGCAGTATACTGCACGAGTTGTGGACAATTCAAACATACATACAGTTTATCTGGTTTACTTTCAATATAAGGTATTAAACGTTTTATTTCCTGTAAATAGTTTTCTCGTAGTTTTATGTTATTATTACATGAAAATAAGAAATGTTCTTCATCATCAATAATGTTGGAATTGCAGTTCTTACATTTTCGTTTTCTCGTTCAATAGTTTGGTACCCTCCCTTTTCAATTTCTAAAATACGATCGCTGACTCTTAATTTCGTTAGATTTTCATTTTATTTATTATATTTCCCAAATTTGGTTCAATTTTATTTTTTTCTTAAATTTACCATAAAGAAACAATCTATTACTTTATGTGAGATAATTTAATTTTTTTTTAAATATTATAAACATTGACATAATATCTATTCCTTTTGGAACAAACAATATATATCATTTATTCGCTCAGGAACAAATATTATAATATCTGATCCGTTGGTCTAAAACCACAGCTAGCCACGGGGCACTTGTTCTAATCGCATTACTTAGCACATGTGACCTGACAAACTTACCTGAGCACCTTAAGACACGTGCACACATAGCGGGGGGGTCGTCAAATTAACATTTTTGCGATGGTTATTCAACCTGAAAATTTATTTTATGAAATAAATAAAAATAAACTAAAAATGCATAAAATTTGTGGCATACATTTATAATCACGTTTATAAAACTTTTTTAAAATAGTATTATCGCTATATTTTATTTTTATTTCTATTATTTTGTATTTTAGCACTTTTTTAAAGTATTACGAAAAATAGAAATGCATTAAATTCAAATTTAAGCGGAATACAAATCGAATCCCCGTTGACACTAGGCATACCGGAAATAGTTCTTTAATGTTTGGTGTTTAATGGCATTATGTTGAATCTAAATTAAAACGAAAAAAATACATTATTTATTTTATTAGACGAAAACAATTTATTTATTAGTGGTTCTAACTCTATCAGCAAGACATACAGAGGGGCAGTAGTTGTACTACACAAACATGATTACAAGCAGATTATAGCAACAATTGATTGCAGAAAAGTTTTTTTTTTATTTTTTACCTCATGACGGCCATAATATATTAATCATTTCTACAAGATGTTTACAAAAAACATTTCCCGTATGGTCAGGAGACAGCACTACACAAAACAATAACGTCTAGGTCAACAGATATAAGCCCTGTAACCTTCTAAAACAGCTTGAATATGAAAAGCTTGAAGGCCGGGTTCGGAACTTTGTACGAAAGTGCATCAATACAAACTACAAAAAAGTTTAAACTTGGTAATGTGGCAAAAAGGCATTATTAGAGCTTTATTCATAGTGCTTGGTCCAAATAATGTAAATACAAAAATAACATTTGCATAAGATAATCAAAGCTTAATTGTTGTTTCCTCTACCGGATTTGACATGTTCAACACGGCGGGTGTCTTATAAGAAGCAGGAGATGCTAACTCTACCGGTGCACCTGATCTCACCCATGGTTTTTTATTGGGTCCGTGTTGTTCATCTTTGTGTGTGTGTGTCTTCATTTATCTTTTCTGTGCCGTACCAATGTTGTGTCTCTGTTTTTTCCCCTTTTTTGTTTCTGGTGTTGCCTTTGTCCTTGGATTGTTCGCTTTTGGATTGACGGTTCTGTTCTCACTTACTTTAGGATATATTAACAGTGATTCTTTTAACACGAATACATTGTGAACACCTTTAAACCTGTTTTATACTTTTACTTAAATGAAACATCACATGTCGTCATGGCAATCCGGCTTGGTTATCTTAATATGTGAAACTTAATATACATATGCATTTCATATAAGTTTAAGCAGAGACATGTCCCTGGTTTAAGGCAGTAGCAATGGGATTGCTTCCGGTCGGTGAAATATTATTCGTAGGACTATAATTTATTCGTGAAAACTTTTTCTCTTCTGTTTACATCTCATTTCTATTAATATTGAACATTACATGCATTTACAGCTGCATTTACTTGACTTCAATCTGACGGGGGTGTCGTAAGGTTTAAACCCAAAATTCGAAATTATTTAGGTTATGCAAAATTTTAGACCAGAATTTATCGTAAAAGACGAAAATGATGAACCAGACTTATCCATATTGATATATGAAAGCATACTGATTTCAATATAAACGAGTCTCTGTCTATGTTTTGCCTGATTTTCTATGGTAAATTATTTCAGAACAAAATTTGGTACCTGAAATTGTCAGTCAACAGGGAATTAGACACGAAATCTCTAGAAATTGCTGAAATGAACATGTATAACCGAAATATCATCCCAAAATTCCCTGTGCGTACATAATTTATGTAGCAGGGATTCTGCTATGATAATGCAATGTTGTGACTGAAGATGCACAACACATTCTATTGCACACTTGTGACGATGCCGAAAACCACACACGATGTGTTGTACACTGGAGACGATAATACAAAAAAAAATGCCGACTCTATTATAAGATGGAACTGCTTCAATCAAGGTTAACAGTAACTGGTACTGATATCTGTAGTATTAAAGCACCCCTAAAAAATCAGATAGCATGACTTTTTTTAGATATTTTAAAAAATGGCTTTAGTGTCAACCAAGTCATGATTTGCATGAAGCTGTACTGGCAACAGTCTTGATGAGATATATCAGACATATCATAGCCAAGGACATACGAACAAAATGTATAGCCTACATTGTTAATTTCTTTCTAACAAATTTTTCTGGAGTACTCTCAAATTTTCCCTGTCATGCATCTCACTAAACCACATAAGTTATACAAAGGACAGCTATTTATTTAACATCAAGATACTCAAGGAGAGTATTTTTACATGCATATTATTTTGTTTATCTCTGACACATCAAATTTAAGATAGGTATGATACCCACTAAATGAACATATAAAATATATTCAAAGTGATAAATTAATCGCTACCTATAACCTGAAGTACACACTCCGATAAGTACCCTAGTAAAATTTACGACAACTGTTGCCTGCTCTGTGAAGACAATATTTTTTTTCAATTGGTTTGTTATTTTATGCGCGGCATTTAATGGATGTTGCCAATATATTAATACATTATATCTATAGTTTATTAGTCGTATAAATAATGATTCTTTACAAAGGCTCAATAATTTTGAATTTGGTGCACAACAGATAATTCAATGTTATCTTAATGGTGCATAAATGGTTCTCAGTGTTATTGTTTGACATTGTTTGAGGAAAATGAGTATATGATATCCACTTCCATATAAAAAACTAAAATATTTTGCATTATTATTTCTACACAAAACGAGGTCTATATTTGAGATAATTTCCTACACCATTCGACACGAAATTGACGACATTTACAAATAAAGAAGTATAGCCATTTACCCGGGAATTTATTTCATTCAAGATACTAATTTTACAAATGCATAAAATCTTCTCGAAAACTGTGGTAACAGGTCATCTGTTACATACACTTTCATAACAAAATCAAATCGAATATATTTTCATACATTTAGATAACAGATTCAGCCACTAAACTTACCACTTATATACAATTTTTACAGTTTTTTGTAAGTTTTTGTTAAAATTCGTTGTATAGGACATCCAGAACCAAAGCAAACAAACTGCTGTTTGGAAGGCTGAATGTTTATTCATTCGTAACAAAAAATGTTTGGGTTCTTGGTGTATTCACTAGCAGATATGCTATGATCTTGTTTGGCCATTTTGATCTTATCACGATTTTGACAAGCCTAACACAATTTAGTTAAGACTGTGTAAGATATTCAGTCGTATTTCAAGATAATTACTTTCAAGGACGATCAAGACCTGTTCAGTTTATCACGATCAAACAAGATAACTGCGTTTATGGGCAATCAAGATATGTAAAGTTTGTCCAGATCAAAATACTAAGCCACATTTGAAATCTAGAGATTACAAAAGTGGTTGATAAAATATTGTAGTCATCCACTTTTGAAATCTCAACCACTTTTGTTATCCCTCATTAAACACAGAGTTTCATAAAAATGTTCATCTTTACTTAAAGTTACAGTAGTTCTGGATTTCAAAAATACTAAACCACATTTGAAATCATGGGATTACAAAAGTCTTAGGATTACAAAAGCGGTTGATTTAAATTCCTAGTCAACCACTTTTGTATTCTCTCTGTCAACGCAAAGAGTTTCATCAAAACAATGTGGATATTTACTTAAAGTCACGCTGGTTCTGGATTTCAAAAATACTAAACCACTTATGAAATCATGGGATTACAAAAGTTGTTGATTAAAATTTGCAGCCAACCACTTTTGTAATCCCTCATTCAACTAAAAGAGTTCCCTAAAAAATGTTGATCTTAACTTAAAGTGACAGTGGTTCTGGATTTTCAAATGACTAAACCACTTTTGAAATTGTTGGATTACAAAAGAGGTTAGGGATTTTAAATGTAATTAGGGTTTACAAATTAAAGTGGTTGATAAAAATTCTTAGGGAACCACTTTTGTGATCCCTCATGCAATTTAAAGAGTTTCATAAAAAAGTTAATCTTTACTTAAGGTGAAAGGGCTTCTGGATCTCAAAATACTAAACCTTATTTGAAATCGTGAGATTACAAAAGTGGTTGGGGATTTTAAAAGTGGTTGATAAAAATTTTAGTCCACCACTTTTGAATTCTCAACCTCTTTTAAAATCCCTCATTCAACGCAAAGAGTTTTATAAAAAATGATGATCTTTACTTAAAGTGACAGTAGATCTTGGATTTCAAAAAGATTTCACCGCATTTGTGATCGTGGAATTACAAAAGTGGTTACGGATTAGAAAAGCGGTTGATAAAATTTTTACTGGAAGTGACAGTGACTCTTGATTTCAAAAATAATATACTACATTTACATTCGTTGGATTACAAAACGGTTAGGGATTACAAAAGATCAACATTTTTAAGGAAACTCTTTGCGTTGAACGAAGGATTACAAAAGTGGTTGAGATTTCAAAAATGGTTGATTACATATTTTTATCAACCACTTTTGTTACCACTAACCACTTCTGTAATCCAACGATTTCAAATGTGGTTAAGTATTTTTGATATGAAGAACCACTGTCGCTTTAAGTAAAGATCAACGTTTTGTGTGAAACTCTTTGTGTTGAGTGAGGGATTACGAAAGTGATGGACATTTCAAAAATGAGTGATTAAAAATTTTTATCAACCACTTTTGTTATATTTAACCACTTTTTTTTTATCTCTAACAACTTTTGATATATCATGATAACAAATATGAAAATTGCAAACATAGTCCCATTGATTCTACCACCAACCCTTATTGAATTAATAACCACTTTTGAAATCCAATATTATAGGGCCACCTTAGATATCTGATATTGATGTCCATTTCAAATTGTGTAAGATACCCAATAAAATTATTACGCAAATTTTACAAATGGTTGTGGATTTCAAAAGTAGTTAATTAGAAATTGCTATCAAACATTTTTTTTTTGTAATTCCAACCGTATTTTGTAATCCGAACCACTTTTGTAATCCATTGATTACAAATGTGGTTCAGTATATTTGAAATCCAGAACTACTGTAACTTTAAGTAAAGATGAACATTGTTTTGATGAAATTCTTTGAGTTGACCGAAGGATTACATAAGTAGACGAGCTTTCAAAAGTGGGTTTCTAAGAACCTTAATCAACTAGATTTGTAATCTTTAACCACTTTTGTAATCCCATGATTTCAAATGTGGTTCAGTATATTTGAAATCCAGAACTACTGTAACTTTAAATAAAGATCACCATTGTTTTGTTGAAACTCTTTGAGTTGACCGAAGGATAACATAAGTGGATGAGCTTTCAAAAGTGGTTTTCTTAAAAATTTTTAATGCACCACTATTGTAATCTGTAACCACTTTTGTAACCCCTAACCACTTTTGCAATCCAACTATTTCAAATATGATAAGTATTTTTGACATCCAGAGCTACTGTCACATTAAGTCAAGATAAACATCCTTTTCATGAAACTCTTCGAGTTGAATGAGGGATTACAAAAGTGGTTGACTGAGAATCTTTATCAAGCACTTTTGTAATCCCGTGATTATCCCCGCACTTTCGAAGAAAGTTCGGGGATAATGTTATACTCTCCGTCTGTCCGTCCGTCCGTCCGTCCGTCTGTCCGTCCGTCCGTCCGTCCGTCCGTCACACTTTTCTTGTGACTCAAACTCCTCCTACATTTTTGGATTTAGGGATTTAATTTTGTTGTAGAATTGTTGCATATAGTCTGCAGATGCGCAATAAGCTTTCGGATTTTCGATATTGGTCTTGGTGCAAACAAGAGGCCCCATGATGTCAATTTTTACACATGTGGCATGTGACACAAACTCCTCCTACATTTTTGGATTTAGGGATTTAATTTTGTTATAGAATTGTTGCATATAGTCTGTAGATGCGCAATAAGCTTTCGGATTTTTGATATTGGACTTGGTGCAAACAAGAGGCCCCATGATGTCAATTTAAGTAAAGACCAAAAGATGTGGATTAGACACGTGTGGCATGTGACACAAACTCCTCCTACATTTTTGGATTTAGGGATCAAATCTTTATGCAGAATTGTTGCATATAGTCTATAGATTTGCAATAAGCTTTTGGAATTTTGGTTCCGGTTCCAACTTTGGTAAATTTCCTGAAAATGTCAAAGACACATATTTTTTTTTAATTTTGGCATATTATATTATATTCTGACAAGTGTCTGGTAAAAAGCAAAATAACTTACGATTCTGAAAGGCGGTTCCAATTTTGGTAAATTTCCTGAAAGTCTCAAAGACACCTAAATTTTGGAATTCTACCTAGCAACCATACTTAAAATGTTTGTGTAGTTTAGGACGAACATTTTCATAAATTGGATTTCAAAAATATTTGATTCCAATTTTGGTAAATTTCCTGAAAGTCTCAAAGACAAGCTTTTTTTGGAATTCTACGTAGCAACCACACTTAAAATGTTTGTGTAGTTTAGGACGAATATATTCATCAATTTGATTTCAAAAATATTTGATTCCAACTTTGGTAAATTTCCTGAAAGTCTCAAAGACCACCTATTTTTTGGAATTCTTCTCTTGATTACAAATGTAGTACAGATTTCAAAAGTCGCTTGCTTTTATCTTCCACCAACCCTTATTAAAGCAATAAATACTTTTGAAATACAATTGTATAGGTCACCATTCATATTTTATATTGATGCCCAGTGCAAGTTGTGTAAGAGAACTCGTAAAAATATTATTTTGGATTTCAAAAATGGTTTATGATTCCGAAAGTGGTTGATGAGAAATTGTTAACAACCCCCTTTGTAATCCCAATCACTTTTATTATCTCTTCATAAGAAATGTGATGAAGAATGCAAAAACAGTTGAATTCTGCCACCAACTATAAATAAATCAATAACCTCTTTTGAGCTACGATTTTACAAGACAATATGTATATTAATTGTGCGGATTTGAGTGGAAAATGTATGCCAAAAATGTTAAGCGTTTAAATTTTCGCGGATTATCAAAATAATATATATATTCTAATAATGCATACATATGTGTTAACATATATGTTATGGTCTCATGTTCATTTACTCCTTATCCTTTCGTAAAATATTTAATACAGGAGTTTGTCTTTTATTGCAGTGTGGAGTTGGTAAAACAATTCCCCGTGGTAGAGATGTATGTTCTTTATTTTTTCTTAGATATGGTGTACTTGTACATGAGATAATATCTCATGTGTACACTTTGTTCAAATACTATCATCTAAATTTCTGTAAATTCTAAAACCAAAGGATTAACTCCCACCATCGCAGTTTTGTCCTTACATATATTTGATATTACTGGTTATTCGGATTTCGTTTGTGTTTATACATTTTTTAACATTTTTTAAAATGATGGATTTCCTTTGTTTGGGTTCTAGTGCTGCAGACGAGGAATTAATCTCCGAAATGGCCATACAGCTCATAGGAATTATTGCAGTTGGAGTTGAAATATGTGTTATGGTCTCCTGTTCATTTACTCCATATCCTTTCGTAAAATATAAAAAAAATATACAATATTCGCAGAATTTTCGCGATTTAATTCCATCCGCGAAAATACACGAAAATTAAAACCCCGCGAAAATTACCCGCTATACGGTATAATGAACAGAGATATTCAATATTGCTGATTTAATTGAAAATTATTGTGAAGATAGCGAAGTAAAACGTTTTCATAATAGGAGAATATATAATTACCAGAGATATCAAATATGGCTGAAGTTTTCAACAGTGGTTGATATGAAATTCAATTTGCTTGCCCTGACAGTGTGACGGGTGCTGTCTACAGAGCAGGACATGCTTACTCTTCAGAAACACCTGATGTCATCTGTTTTTTGAGAGGTCACAGTTTTTTGTGTTGCATTTGTAGTGTTTGTGTGTTTTGTGGGCATGTAGTGTCTTTGGTCTTCCGTCTTCTGGTGTTCTTGCTTTTGCCTTGTCTCTGAACTTTAATTTATGTAATCTTGTGCTTTCTTCGTTCGGTATTCTACTGCCGTTGATTTGATGTAAACCCAACCACTTTAAATTTGTAATCCTTTGTTTTCAAATGTGGTTGTAGATTTCAAAAGTGGTTGACAAGAAATTGCTATCGGCCATTTTTGTAAACTCAACTACTTTTGTAATCCTTTTATTTCAGATGTGGCAAAACTGTCAAAAGTTGTTGGCTGAATTATGCCTCCAAGCCTTATCAAATCAATTACCAGTATTGGACAACCTAAGATATCTCATATTGATGTTATGTACAAGCTGTCAAGATACCAAATATAATATAACCTTGGATTATCTAAGCGGTTCGGGATATCAAAAGTGGTTATTAACCACTTATGTAATCCCAACTCCTTTGATAATCCCAACCACTTTTGTAATCCCTTGATTACAAATATGTTCAAGATTTCAAAAGTAGTTCGTTTAATTCTGCACCAGCCATCAATAAATCAATAGCCACTTTTGAATAATAATGTTACACTATAGTCGTATATTACTATTATTAATTCTGTACAAGTTGTTCATGTAAATTCCGTGAAACCTAATGGTATAAAAAATCAGCATGTCACGAAAAAAACTGTGAACATAAATTGAGATTCCAGTTATGGAAGATGAAATTCTGCAACCAACCGTTTTTGAAATTCATTATCACTATTGACTCCAACCGACTTAAAAGCTCGTGTAAACTTTTGCCATCACTTTGCTTCCGTCGTTCGTTTGTTGTCCATTGTCTGTGGTCCGTCGTCCGTTAACAATTTCAAAAATCTTACTTTCTCTGAAACCACTGCACCAATTTTGATAAAACTTATGCTGAATTATCACCAGTGTATGCAAATTTAAAAGTGTGATAAATTAGTCCATAGACAAAACATGACCGTTGTTACTTTAAATAGAACAAAGCCGTAAATTGCAGTTTTTTTTCCAACTGAGTCAAAACCGTTACTGTTGACAAAAAATGTTACGAGGTAAAAACGATCAGCATGGGAAAATCTACCAGCCCTGCAATTTTGATAAAAATCGAAAACAAGCCTTTGAGAATTGCCTTTTTTCGTATTTTTTTTTAAATCTTTAAATTTATTAAGAACAACTATAATAGATACAGGTAAACTTTAAATTGCAAAAATGTTCAATATATCAAGATCTACACTTCTGGAACAACGTCGGTAGAATACCGAAGGAACAAAGGAGTAAAATTTACAAAAATCGAAGTCCAAAGACACGGCCAAAATGAGAACACAGAAAACAATGACGTTAGACAC
The DNA here is from genome assembly GCA_002080025.1 of Modiolus philippinarum. Classification (NCBI taxonomy): domain Eukaryota; kingdom Metazoa; phylum Mollusca; class Bivalvia; order Mytilida; family Modiolidae; genus Modiolus; species Modiolus philippinarum. The sequence continues at coordinate 32,912 of MJUU01018157.1, read as the reverse complement.
AAAAAAAAACAATGACGTAAGCCAGGTACAAAGCACAGAAACAGACATTACAACATTCAAAACAAACAGTGTGAAATCCAGTAAAACTGAGAGTGACATTCAGGTGCTCCAGAAGGGTAAGCATGTCCTGCTCTGTTAGCAACACCCGTCACACTGTAAGTGATTCAATTCGGGAAAATGTCAAAGTCGTTAGTCAAATCTGGGAAGACGTGAGTCTAGCTGAAAATGTCCATTTTCATTTGGGATACTGATACGACGTCATATCTTTCAATGATGTTATGGTGACGGTCATAGAATTTCTTAAGGGATGAAATTAACATAGGTTGAACAAATCCCTGACTTAGCTGCTTTTGGGACAGTGTTTTTGGTCTGTTCAAAAAATCACTGTACAAACTACACGCTCGACAGTTACGAATCAACTATGACATGTACACTCCATAGGCTGGAGAGGTAGGTATATTGCTGCTATGAAAGGGAAAGTTAACAATTGGGAAATTAAAATTATCACGCTTGTCATATAGCTTAGATTTCAAACGTCTATTTTCGTCAATATACATTAAAAGATGTAGGAACGAAGCTGAAGTAGGTGTGTCAGTTGTTTCTTTAATTTCAAGCATATTTGGATAGATCTGATGTAAATACTCCTTAAATTTAGGATTATTAAGAGAAAGTACATCGTCTATGTAGCGGAAGCTGAAATTAAAGGACTGGGCTAAATGTTTTTGCTTTCTTTGAATAAGCCCTCGTAAAAACTTGGCCTCGTATGAGTGTGGAAAAGGTTAGCTAAAAGCGGTGCACATTTTGCTCCTTTAGGAATCCCTATTGTTTGTTGGAAAAAACGACCTCCGAATTTGACAAAAATATTGCCGATCAAAAATTCTAACATTTTGATTACGTCAGTCTCAGTGTACTTCTTGTTTGAATCAGTGTGGTTTTTAACAAAATATATATTGTCTTTCCCTATAACTAAATAGGTGTATCTGCGTTCTAGATTTCTTGTGCAGAAACATTGATGTATTAAATCTGCAATTACTGTTTTCAGTTTATTGTGTGGCAGGGTTGTATAATGAGTAGAAAAGTCAAAAGTTTGAATGCTATGGAAATGGGTTAGACTGGTTGAAAATAGCTGTTCAAGGAGATCTTTTGAATTTTTAAGAATCCACATTTGATTCACACCGCTTGTGGAATAAGCTTTATTACAGTAATTTTTCAGGCCATCTCTGATTGCGGTCTACAAATTAGTGAGGAGCCGTGAAAGAGGTTTAGTGGTGAATTTTGAATCTATGTTTGTATGGATTCTTATTAAGTTTAGGTACACAGTAGATGTAAGGGAGTTGATTGTTTTCATCATTACCTTTTGTGCCAAATGATGCTAACACTGAAGTGTGATTTTTTTTTTACAATCTCATCCCTCGATATTGTAGTAGGGGTATAAGTAGGGTTCCAGATGAACTGTCGATACCCATCTCCTTCACAAGGCAGTCGAGATAGTGTTTCTTACACACAAACAGTATGTTGATAGAAGCTTTGTCTGCAGGGACAATGACGTAATTTTCATGGGGGTTGGACAGAGTTCTTACTACAAGCAGATCTTCAAATATACTGGGATTTCTGGATTTAATAGCTGTTTTTAAGCTCCGGATGCGATTTACAATTAATGACTTTATGGACCTGGAAGTATTGAGGTAAAATCTTAATACCCATAAAAGAGTTATTGTCATATTTGGTATATTTTTTGTAATTTTATATATTTTAGTCGTAAAAAAAAACACTTTGAGAAATGGGTCAAGTTTAAAAAGTACAAGTGTTCATCTTATTAGGAGCTACAATTTTCATATACGTCTGACAGGTCTGCATCTCAACCGAGATGGCCGCCTGCAGGCAACATAGTTTAACATATGATCCTATTGGAAAATAATGTAAATTGTTAATTCTTGAAAACTGTTTCGTACATCGAGTTGATTTTAATTGTGTATGGAAGAAAGATGGTCAGTAAACAATTGCATGATTTAAGTACCTATCATAAATCAAAGATGTCCGCCACTGCAGATCTTAGTTTAATATTAGAACCTATGGGAAAATCTTATAAATAGTTAATTCCTAAAGTACTAATCATAAAACTCATGGCTCTCACTTCAGATTGATCGTTTATCCTTATGGGAAGATTTTATTACATCTGTAGCCACCAAGTGACCGATACAGGCTCATGTTAGCCTCTGGTCTAACGGTGATTTCTGATATTACTTATTGATCTGATTGGGTGTTTTTGTGAAGATAAACATCTAAAATGGTTGCGTCATAAATGATTATATAATTACAAGAAATTCCAAATATGGCTGAGAATTTTGACAGTGGTTAATATAACTTGATTTCATTATTTTTTTGTAATCCACACCACTTTTGTATTCGTTGATTTCAAATGTGGACGAGGATTTCAAAAGTGTTTGATTAGAAATTGATATCAACCTTTCTAGTAATCAAACCACCTTTTTAATTTCTTTATTTCAAATGTGATAGATTTAACAAAAGTCGTTGATTTCGAATCTGTCAGAAACCCGTATTAAGCCAATAAGCACTTCTAAAATTCAATTATACAGGGACACAGTAGATATATTATGTTCTGGACAAGTTATGCAAGATATCTCACATAATAAACATTACCTTTGATGAGAATTTCAAAGGTGATTGGGGATTTCAAAAGTGGTTGATTAGAAATTGCTAGCATCACTTTTGTCAGCACGCCACTTTTAAAAATGTGATGAAGACATCAAAAGCTGTTGGTTGAATTATGATACTTACTATTATCAATCAATAACCACTTGTGAAATCCTATTGTATACAGCCACCTTAGATATCTTTTGTTGATGTTATATAAGTTGTATAAGATACCACATAAAATTTAATCCTTGATTTCAAAAGTGTTTGAGGATGTGCTATCAACCACTTTAGTAGTAGGATAATGGTAATTCTGTCTCACCTGCTATTATAAGGAAAATTCCAACTTGAGATTCCAATGCCGGGGACTTGGATGCAAAGGGATTGTTACATTGGCAGATCTGCCGAAAATAGAGTGATTTAAGGGTTATAATTTTTTTTCGATGTCGAAATTTTGTTGTATTTGCGAAACAGATGATTACCTCCCCTCACGCAGGACAAAATAGGATAACTTTTAATTCATTCGCAGCATAGAAAAGTGAAAAATCAAAGCATACGTCAGTTTTACTTGAATTATACCTCCGATGATATTTCACTATTTTTTTGCCGGGGTCTGAAGCAAGCAGTGTCTAATAATGCAATATTATCTTGGTGATATTCAAATTTCATGTACTTCTCTCAAGGAGCTTGTAGGAATTTTGAAGTATACATATCACTGGCAAGAATAATATTAGTAGCTTAATGGAATGTTGAAAAGGAATAAAGACATGACATCTTAGAAAATCAACGATTAGCTTGAAATATCCGTTTGCGAAGATCGCAAACCAACCAATCCCCAAAAGCAGATATTCTGCAACACACTACTGAAAAGGGAGAAAGGGCAATTTTGAAAGAGAAAACCCAACCGAGAAGAATGTAATTTACTGGAGGAATTCCAAGATCTCGCCACAGCAAAACGAAACTGGAAGTTTCATTTGAGCTAGACCATCAGGGAGCTTCGCATAATTGCCAAGGGCGAAGCGGTGATGGGATATAGTAGGAAAGCTAAGGATGAAATGTTAATGCTCATCGAAACGGCCACCGGTGTTCGGTTTACACACCAACAGGTATTCAACAAGATGCTGCCCAAGGCAATGGCGTGAGGGAGGGCATCACCAACTACTCGTAACTTAGGAAGGATCAGCTTGACGGGAGGGGGTAACAGAGCCTCGGGAAAGTGGAAGATGGAAACATTCATTATGTTCTTTCAAGCGAGCACCCGACATAATCCGAAGCAAGATATCAAAGGCCTAAGCAATAGAGAGAGAGAGAGAGAGAGAGAGAGAGAGAGAGAGAGAGAGAGAGAGCTAAAGATCGATCCCATGTCCGGACAATATATCTCCGAAACCCGATATGTCCGGTAAACCCTGACCACCATCACTGAGTCGTCCGAAACAGGCAATAGCGCAAATTAGGGGAAATATCACGGAGAAATTGCAAATTTCCAGAATAGAGGCAGTGGGTTGAGAAGCTCGAGATTCAGTTGAATGAATACAAACCACTAACTGGAGCTCATATGTTCCACTTCCTAAGTCAAGATGGACCAAAAGCATAACAATCGGGTGACCCAGTACGCGAAGTGGATGAACGATCTCAAGCTCGATGGGATTGATTTCCGGTCTCACTCTAGGCGAAATATAGTTTCGAGAAGCTTAATGAGGGCATCAAGGTGAACGTCTATGGTGTCGACGGGGCGAAGGATGGAGGGGTATGTCCACTGTTGATCTGCAAAAGAGAAGAAGCCGAGTGCTTTTGGCTTATGCTGAGACATCTTGATTCGTCGATGCATGGTGCTATTAAACTGGCGGACGAGATCGTTCAAGACGGTGAGTACTTCAATATCTTCTCCTTCAAGGTACGACTCCAGCTTTCTACCACTCTCGGCGTCTCTTCGATGGAGTACGGCTCGAAGGCGTGCGCTTCCTGGACAGATCCATCACACGATGATAAATTTCTGTGCCAAATCTCCTCGGGCTTGTGATCCTTGAATACTTCCCAAAAGGCATGGGGTACTTTTTTTCTTAGCGGCACCAGCCAGCCTACTAAGATAGGACATCGATGATGCTCAAGAGGTAATGAAGCATCGGTTATGGTGAAAAAAAAAAATGGGCTCATATCTAAGAGATTAGCAGTCCAGATCTTGTTCTACAAACCCCAGCACCTCGCGTCGCTGCTTGAATTTGCGTTGGACTGACTTATTCAGTTCTCCGGCTAGTTCATCCGTACTTTTCCCCTAAGCTCAGCTTTGGTACTGATTATGGGCCTGCCAAGCTCGGAACTTTTGTGCGCAGTGGGATTAGGAATTGCATCGACGGAGGTTAGCATCGTCTTATCGCAGATCGCATTGCGTGCGACCGTATTCTTATGCTTGGTATAACATAGATCGGGGAGGTAGGCAGTCTGATCCGCTGGGTTGATGGGTCATAACAGCCTTTTCAAGTTAATCCCCGGACGGGTGAATTTATGCTCGAATTGTTGCATCTCGACGGACAGTCGATTAATCAGCTTATTCATCAATTATCTCCGTAAGCTGCCATGAGCTGCAACTTCTTGGCTCCACATACGGCACAGGTCCCAATCCTCAACCGCCATCAACTGCTGGTCACACAAGCATTTCGTCTCCGTCTTCCTTCGGTATTTCAGCCCCATCGCTGCCTTTATATATATATATATATATATGTTACAGTACAAATTGGAATCCAGTAGGATCCAGAATCCTCCCAGTACAAATTGGAATTCCAATTTCTACTAGGACAAATTAGAATTCTGATTTGTACTGGTTTTAATCTAGTACAAATTGGAATTCTAATTTCTACTGGGACAAATTAGAATTCGGATTTGTACTGGATTTAACCTAGTATAAATTGGAATTCCAATTTCTCCTAGGAGAAATTGAGATATCCTAATTTATACTAGTAGGATTCTGGATCCTACTGACTTAAATCAATAGAAATGGTGGTAGAGAAGTAAAACGTTAGTAATATGTCCTTCAACTGTTTTGGTGATCATTTAATAAAAACATTAATTTCGAAAGAAAAAGATTAATTGCCTAATTGTATAAAAAATATAGATGTTTTGATA
>MJUU01018157.1:13677-26828 GCA_002080025.1 Modiolus philippinarum | reverse complement strand
AGATGGCATACTTGTAAACTATTCTTTTCTGATACTGATCTTGTTGATTTAAGAAGTTTTTGTTTCCCTGGTTTAAACGCAGTAGTTCCTGTTAATCTATTTGAAATTTCAAACATTGTCATGTTTAAATGAATTGTTCATTGGAGGAAGGCAGTATAACATTCCTCTGGTAAATGCAATACTATGTGATGCCCTTGTCGTAAATAGAAATTTCCTGCTCTACCAAATGTCATCTATTTTTACTACAAATGGACAGTTATATTATAATTATGTCCTTCGTCATTCAATTGTTTTAGTATTTAGTTTTCATATATTAAAATGATGTGCAATACATACTTTTTATAACAAGACCAAAAACTTTTTTCAGCTATGAATGTCAGTAATATCCAGAATCCTCCTGAACAAAATATCCAGTATTATTCTGGATCATACTAGAAATTCAGTAGGATTCAGAATCCTACTAGTATAAATCAGGATATCTCAATTTCTCCTAGGAGAAATTGGAATTCCAATTTGTACTGGATTAAATCTAGTACAAATTGGAATTCTGATTTGTCCCAGTAGAAATTGGAATTCCAATATATACTGAATTAAATCCAGTACAAATCAGAATTCTAATTTGTCCCAGTAGAAATTAGAATTCCAATTTGTACTAGGAGGATTCCGGATCCTACTGGATTCCAATTTGTACTGTAACATATATATATATATAACTGGACGTTGAAACCTCACCTACGATGAGCCTACCGCAAGTAGGCATATCAACTTTCTCCTCCCGTTTCAATTCATCCTAAGTCTGATCATCATGAAATCGGAAGGCAAGAGAACGCTGCTGAATAACCTCCTGCGCGATGAATGGCTCGACTACGATCGACACTTCGTCTTTGAAAAGTCTCTCCACAGCCCATATTGCAGCTACTGGGTCAAGGGTTTATGAAAGACGATTTCTGCGACGCTCTTTCATATAAGTGTAGCTATCCTTGTTCCTTGTTCCATGATCGATGTCGTTGACATGATAAAGCCACCACTCAAATAAGCTGTATCGAGCAATTCTTCGAGCAGGAAAGCGACGTGCCCCACCCTCGGGACTTCGACCCCTCTCAGAAGAATCTCATGATTTTCTACGGCTCTGGTACTGAGCTAGCAAAGCAAGTGCGAAAAATACTACGTGCGCGGTCGCCATAATAGCGTGGGATAATTCTACCTCTGTTAAAATTTCATCAAGCTCCCGCGGCAAACAATCCGGTAGAATGCCCAATTCATCTACCTCTTCGAGCAGGATGTCAAGAATCGCGATCATATCCACCGGGATCATTGCAACGATCTCACCCTTGTTCAATTAAATACCCTATGTGACCGTCGAATGGCCAAACCTCGAGGATTCATAACCGTCACACGAGCCCAAAATTGGAAAGCCTCCATGCAATCTAGGCGAATGTTACTTAGTCTTAGCTAAACAATTGATCACCTGCAGGATTTTTTTTTTCTGAGGATTCAATTGGACTTTGACCGAGACTCCGAAAATGTACCAACATTTCTAGGACATCCCCTTCAGTGTGATCACTAGTAGAAGCGATAATTATTTATGGTATCGACCGTCCGCGGCAATCAGTGCAGGTAACCATCCACATCGGGCAGTGTTTATTAAATGCAAGAGCCAATCGGAGCTTTCTCCTTAGGGGCGATTGGTCAAACGCTTAGGGGGGTTTGTGATTGTATAAATTAGAGACATTCATCAAGATCACCGATTCCAAGCAGCTTAGCACCTGCAGGACACCGAGTGCAATATCTCGGCTTAACATATGCAGTGTCCCCTAGATAAGTAAGTGAGAACCAAACCGTCAAGTCAGTATAATCTGCGACCTCTCCACGATATTCAAGCACTAGTGTTCTAAGCTAGTGGACGATTACAACATATAGACATACGCAGGGCTCTCAATCCGTATTTTTTTATGTTATCGTTAATGATAATAGATCTCGTGATATTTTACATACACAATTTGTACAGAACACAAATAATAGTTATAAAGGACTGTCCTGTAAAGTGAATATTGATTTATTAATGGCCATTGGCAGAATTAAACCAATGACTTTTGAAATCTTTACCATACCCAATGAAGGGATATGGAGTAAATGTACATGAGACAAAGTCTCTACAAATATATGTTAAAACAAAGCCATTGTTGTTATTCATCTTGAAGTCACCATGAGGCCTTGGGGATAATCATCGAGCAACGCTATACTTCACATCATTCATGGATACAGGATTTTCAACAAACATAGACTTAGCTGGCAAAATGGTCTTACGATCTCTGTATGAATAACAAAATTCCGAAATAACTGTAAATTTTGTTTCTGCATAAATATGCGCATTTCGACAACTTATGTCTTTTCAATGCAGATAAAGTCATTTGGAAGTACATCAATCGAAATGTGTGTAACACATGATAGAGAACAAATAACCAATAAGATTTAAATATAAAAGCCAAAATCAGCAAAGGACAGATCTATGCAAGAGGGAGAAATAATTCCTTAGTTTAAAGAAAAATCGAAAATTTGGATATTGTAAGTTTCCAAATGAAATCAGTTTTCGGCCAGCACCGAAGTACTGGCTACTTGGTTTGTGAAATACCCTCGGGGAATAACACTCAACAAGCAGAATCACAATTACTGTAATTTTTTGTTACGGCACATGTGCATTTCGACAGCTTATATCTCTTCAGTGCAGATAAAATCAAAACATTTGGATGTTCATAAATAGCAATACGTGTAACAACTGATAGAAAACAAAAAACAAAAGGAATAAGAAAAGTCGTTAGAATTACCCAACATTTTTTTTAGATCCAGGATAATATTGTAATGTGGTATCTTACACAACTTGTACTTAACATGAATATAAGATATCTAAGTAGGTCCTATACAATTGTATTTCGAAAGTGGTTATTGCTTTAAAAAGGGTTTGTGGAAGATACAAGCAAACGACTTTTGAAATCTGTACCACATTTTTAAACAAGGAATTACAAAGGTGGTTAAGATTACAAAAGTTGTTAATAATAATTTCTCGTCAACTACTTTTTAAATTCCTACCATTTTTGAAACCACGGATAATATTGTAATGGGGTATCTTACCCAATTTGAACTGTACATCAATATCACATATCTAAGGTGGCCCTATATAATTGGATTTCAGAAGTTGTTATTTCATTAATAAGGATTTCAGAAGTGGTTATTACTTTAATAAGGCCTAACGTTGACTTGAAGAACAACGATAAAAGCGTTGTTCCTTTGCTTGTTTTTGACTTTGTCTCATTTGGATTTACTCCATATCCTTTCTTTCACCATTGGTGGCAGAATCAGTCGAACTATTTTCGCAATATTCATACTTATAATTAAGGGATTACAAAAGTGGTTGATAAAAATTCTTAGTAAACCACTTATGTAATCACTCACTCAACTCAAAGAGTTTCATAAAAAATATTGATCTTTACTTAAAGCGACAGCGGTTCTGGGTTTCAAAAATACTAATCAACATCTAAAATCGTGGGATTACAAATGGGGTTAAGGATTACAAAAGCGGTGGATAAAATTCCTTAGTCAACCATTTTTTTGTGATCCCGCGCTCAACTCTAAGAGTTTCATCTAAACAATGTTGATCTTTACTTAAAGTGACAGTCGTTCTGGATTTCAAAAGTACAAAACCCCATTTGAAATCGTTTGATTACAAAAGTGTTAGGTCTTACAAAAATGGTAAGGGGATTACAAAAGTGGTCGATACAAATTCTCAGTCAACAACTTTGTAATCCTTCATCCAACTCAAAGAGTTTATTTTAAAAAAATGTTGATTTGTACTGAAAGTAACAGTGGTTCTAGATTTAAAGAAGACCAATTACATGTTTGAAACTGCGTCACCGTCACTAATGTTCACATTTTCCACATAACAGAATGCCATGTATAGGTTTGCCAATTCAAAACATTCTTCAAATGCAAGTTGCAAAGTTTAGATTATATTAATTTCAGCCCTATAACTGTAATAGACAAAGAAAAAATAATAACAGACAAAAAANTATCGTTGTTTACATTTGTCCTTTGTCTTGTTTGTGTTTTTCCTGTGTAGTTTCCAGGCAGATTGTGGCATGTGATTGTAATTTTCAGCCATTGTAGATGTTTCCTGTTATCCCCTTCATTACATCCATCAATAGGAAACAAAGACACCTAAAGTTGCCACAACGAAATTTGCCGTGATTTTTCTCCACAAACTTATAAGTAAACGTTTAAGAATAACATGCCGAATACCAACGGAAGGCTACTTTTTTTCTGCCTCAGTCCATACATTACTATTATTTTTCTAAAAAGGATGGAAAAGTTTTCCTAATCCTTCTATGTTAGTCAACATAAAATATAAGTCAAAAACAGACCTTGTATACCTTGCTCACTGCATTTGTTACAATAAAGCCCTGGGGCAATCAACATACTGAAACACGTGGGTCAGGAGTTATTCTCGATCTTGTAGTAAAAATGATAATGCACATACGTAATAAAGTTTCACATAAACCCCAAAAACAAATTTATTTCAATTTAAAAAGACGGCATGTGTACATTTGCTCGGCAAATTATATTCTTTTTTTAACCAAAAACATTTCATGTAAATTACTAAACAAATATAAAGTCTGTTTGCCGATTGACCATTCAATAAAACAACTAATAAGCAACATGTCTCAAATAAGTCATCTACCTGTGAAGTTTTTGGTGTCTTTTGATCGGTTTGTTTGTTTCCATAAATGTAGCTATTTGAATAGCGGTTTTATGTCTGGGAATGTCTTGGCAGTTTGTCAAATCTCCCCGTCGGGGACCCCACTTGGTGACCTAGTTAAACGGTTAGTAACAAGTTAGATTAAATGATCATGTCCACAATACACATACGTCGAGCTGTGTTCTGAATGGTCAATCAACGGAAGGTATGCATAAATTATTGATCGATGCAAATATTGAAAAGGAAGCTGTGTTTTTGAACGACGAAGCCAAATTCATCGTGTTTTAAATTATTTTAAGTGATTTCAATTATTATAACCTTGGATATAAATAGAGTTCGATTAGAAGGTATGTTTTCGCAATTTTGACATGCAAGTATGAGACGTTTATTAGATAAATAGTTCAAAGGTGCCAACGAGTGGGTTGGAATATTTAGGTCAAAAATGGCTACACGTGTGTTGATAGTAGGACATTCGTTTATATCCCCATTACGAAATGCGGTAGGAATTATACCAAGTACACAACAGAATTTTGACTTGTTACAATGTACTACGCAAATGTTCGGTGTAGGTGGAGCTAAGATTGATTCCTTGTTAAACAACGGACAATTAATACAAACGTTAAGCCAGTTCCAGCCGCATATTGTAGTATTACAGATCGGGGGAAATGATTTATGTGACAACCAAATGCGACCAGAGACACTATCATTTAAAATCAGGGATAATGGAAAAGCTGCAAGCAGAGTACTCTGTACAACAAGTGGTTATTTGTGAACTTTTTCATAGACCTAACCCAAGAAGAATGCAACCTCAGGTTTATGAAAATAAAAGGAGAATAGTTAACGAAATGCTGAAAAACATTGTTGAAGATGAAAACAATAAACATTTTTGAAAGCATTTAAGACTTATGGAGAGTCCTCTGCGCATATTTGAAAATGATGGTGTTCATTTGACAATACTAGGAAATGTGAAATTTTATCGCAGCCTCAGACTATGTATTATGCATGCTGTAGAACGTTTAGAATGATTAGACTTGAATGTGATAGCAGTAGTTAAATTTTAGGTATTATGTAAGTAAAAGATATATATTTTGAAAATTTGAAATTACTGAAAATTTATTAAAAAGGAAATAAAAAAAAAAGGTAAAAGCAATAATTTCTCAATAGAAGAGGAGTATATATGTTGATATTGGGATGACGATATGATAACAATGACCATGGTCAATAAGTAAGCTTGTGGAACAAATGATATATATATTAATTTATCTGCAGGTACAATTTATTGGCTTTTGTTTATGATATCCTTGGCAGATCATATATATTCCAAAGAAAAGCAAACACAACATACAGGTAGTTAGTAAATTAAGATTGCTATTAAATGAAATTTATTTTGCTGCATTTGCAGTTTTTTGCTGTGAAAAACAGTTTTACAGGATAGATTTTGCTGCAGTAGCAGTTTTTTGCTGTGTTGTGTTAAATAATTATAAGAGATTTTGCTCCGTTAACAGTTTTTGCTGTTTAAAACAGTTTTATAAGGAATTTGCTGTGTTAACAGTTATTTTGCTGTGTTAAACAGTTTTATAAGGCATTTTGCTGTGTTAGCAGTTTTTGCTGTATTTAACAGTTTTATAAGAAATTTGCTATGTTAGCAGTTATTTTGCTGTGTTATAGCAGTTTTATAAGAAATGTTGCTGTGTTAGCAGTTTTTTGCTGTGTTAGCAGTATTTTGCTGTGTTTAACAGTTTTATATATAAATAAAATTTTTTTTTTTTGCTGTGTTAGCAGTTTTTTGTGGTGAAAAACGGTTTTATGAATTTTTTGCTGCGTTAGCAGTTATTAGCTGTGAGTGTTAAATAAAGTGGTTGCGAAGCAATTTTGTGCTGTGAATACAGTTTATAACAATAAAAAAGAAAAAAAAATGCTGCAATTAAACAGTTATNTGTGCTGTGAATACAGTTGATAACAATAAAAAAAAAAAAAAAAAAAAAAAAAAAAAAAATGCTGCAATTAAACACTTATACTATGTGGAATTAATTTGAGACCACAAAACTGCAATTTGTAGATATTGCATTGGTGGCTTTTATTGTATTTTTTTGCTGTGATTAATCAGTTTGTAATTATAAAGATTTACTGCATTATCATTTATAGCTGCTTATACATTTGTTCATTGACAGATTTTAAAAATAACTGCAATGGAACCTAAGAGGAAATCAAGTGCAAAGGGTAACCCCGAGAAAAGACAGCGAGTCCGAGTGGAAACATCAGATAATTCACTTGACACATTAACTGCAAAAGTGATTGAGAATTTAAAAAAATCAGGTTATATGAATGACGCCAGTAATGTTACTCCAGGTACCGACGCAAATCTTAGTGCAAATAATGGGCTTTCCCCCTTTTTTCGGCCATGTTGAAGGTTATGTAATCTGTTAACAAGCGTTTGTATGATTTGACAATAATTGTTCTTTGTTCAAAGGCATTAATTAATAAAATCATCTGAATACATACTTTATGAATTTTATGGAAGCCTGGAGAAAAAGATGGGTTTTATGTACATTAGGCAGACCTAAACGAAAATAGTTTATATCACTGCAGCAAAGGTGAAAACCATACCTGAGTTTCAAATAAACACATACTTTGATTTTTTATAAGAAAATTAGTGAAAACAATGCAAAAATTTTAAGAATAGCTCCATATGATCAGTGGGTTCAAAACTCTGCAACGCGTCTGGACAACAACTGAGTACCATGATCAATATAATGAAATAAAGTACCAAGTTCAATAATGGATATATTGGACATTTTTTTATCAAAACTGGCCTAAAAGGGAGGTTCACATCATAAATGTATTTTAACAACAGTGCAAGATTTCAAAGGTATTTAGTCAGAGATGTGAATATTTCAGATTACACAAACCAGGCCCTGTAATGTTAAAATATGCTGAAAAAATGTCTAAGTTAAACAATGTATAAATTCGACATTTTTTTAATTTAAATTTGCCCAAAAGGGGAGGTGCACATCTTCATTGTGTTCAAAACAACTGTGCAAAGTCTCAAAAGCATCAGGTATAAGGACTCAGAGTTTATGATTACACAAACTCAGTAAAGTAATGTTAAAATTTGATGAAAACATGACTCAGTTCAACAATGGATACATTTCACATTTTTATTCAAAACTCATCAAGAGGGGATGTGCACATTTTAAATGTGTCCAAAACAAATGTGCAAAGTTTCAAAAGATTAGGTATAAGGTGTATGAGTTTCAGACTACACAAACTCGGTACCATAATGTTGAAATTTGATGAAAAAATGACAAAGTTCAAAAACGTATAAAGTCGACAATTTTTATTCAAATCTCACCAAAAGAGGAGGTGCACATCTTTAATGTCAAACAACTGTGCAAAGTTTCAAAAGCATCAGGTATAAGGTGTCATAGTTTCAGATTACACAAACTCAGTACCGTAATGTTAAAATTTTATGAAAAATTGACTATGTTCAACAATGGTTAAATTCAACAAATTTTATTCAAATCTCACCAAAAAGGAAAGTGCATATGTTCAATGTGTCCAAATCAACTGTGCAAAGTATCCGAGGTATCGGGATAAAGGTGGCAGAGTTGAAGATTACACAAATTTGGTACCCCCCAAAGCGTGATGGACAGACGGAAGAAGTCTAGCGGCTCCTAGACCTACGGTGATCGTTGGTGACGCTTGTAAAAATATTAAACCACATTTGAAATCAATGGTTTACAAAAGAGGTAAAGGATTACAAAAGTGGTCAAGGATTACAAAAGTGGCTGATAAAAATTCTTTGTCAACCTTTTTTTTTTAAATCTCAACTACTTTTGTAATCACTTGTTTATTTCAAAGATTTTCATAAATAAAAATATTATGTTCTAATTCGCAAAGCTCAAACGAATATAACCTGGATATGGGTTGTTGTCTCCTTGACATTTACCCCATTTCCTTTCTTTTTCATATAAAAATATTTATAAATAATACAGAACTCTCTCATGGGTGTAGGCAATTGCAGACGATAAGTGCACAAAAACATAAACAACCATATGATCGTTTCGTGTACATCTTTGATAAATACATTGATCTTTACTTAAAGTGACCGGGGATCAGGATTTCAAAAATATTTAACCACATTTGAAATGGTGGGACAAAAATGGTTGATAAAAACTCTTAGTGAACCACTTTTGAAATCTCAACAACTTTTTAATCTCTCATTCAACTCAAAAAGTTTCATAAAAATATAAATATTTACGTAAAGTGACTGTGGTTCAGGACTTCAAAAATAGTAAACCACAATAAAGCCGTGGGATTACAAAAGTGTTAGGATTACAAAAGTGGTTAAGGATAACAAAAGCGGTTGAGAAAAATTCTTAGCCAACCACTTTTGTAATCCCGCACTCAACTCAAAGAGTTTCATCAAAACAATGTTGATTTTTACTTAAAGTGACAGTGGTTCTGGATTTCAAAAATACTAAACAGCATCTGGAATGGTGGGAATACAAAAGTGGTTACGAAATACAATGGTGGCTGATAAAAAATCTTACAAAAATACTAAACCACTTTTGAAATCGTGGAATTACAAAAGTGATTGGGGAATACAAAAGTGGTTAAGGTTCACAAAAGTAGTTGATAAAAATTCTTAGTCAACCACTTTTGAAATATCAACAACTTTTGTAATCCCTCACTAAACTCAAAGAGTTTCATAAAAAAAAGTTGATCGTTACATAAAGAGACATTTTACAGTAAAACCTGTAGTTTTTAATCCAAATTTTGTTGAAAAAAAAATCGTAAGAATGATGGATTACAAAATTGATTACGGATTACGGATTACAAAAGTGGTTGATAAGACATCTAGTCCAATCACTTTTGTCACAAAACCACATTTTTAATCAAGGGATTACAAAATTTGTAGGGATTACAAAAGTGGTTGTAACGGCAATTACGTTGATGATACAATATCCTTGTATGTAATCCATTTGTTCATTTACTATGCAAATATATGGAGAGAAAAGTACTTGTGTGAGTTCTGAGAAAGCGGTGGTGCATTTTATATGAATTTAGATCTAGTAGTGTTACTAAATAGATCTGTAAATAAGTTTCTAAAATCCAAATTTATTGATTCAATAAAGAATTAAACCAATATTTAACTATATATAATTCACAATTTTTAGGCGGAGTTACCTTGTCTTTCCTTGTAATGATTTCACGGTGCAGTGTTTTTTTTTATATTATTTGAATAATGGCAAAAAGGAGTAGTGAATCTCAAATGAAAGCTTTAAAAAAAGCTTAAATAAAATATTTTTCGAATACCGGGTATAACCAGATATTACTCTGCTATAAAACAATTGTCATAGTATTTGGGAAAGGCATTCCTTCGAATTATCACTATATAACAATATCATAACACGTAAACTACCTACCAACTGACACGATAAGAAATACTAGCCTGGTGTTTGTACCTTGTTGAACACGTCATCTTTTACTTTTTGGCGTGAACGGTTTTAAGATCATATTTAACAAGATGTATAGAATTCAAGAAAAAATAAAGTTTTATCACAAATTGAAAGAAAATATTTTCAATGCATACACTAAAAACATACCTGGATAAAAAAGAAACAACTAATTATGCTGTACCAGATTTCTGGTGTTAAATGCAGTCTGAAATTATTTTTCCCAGGCTTCTAATACCCGTTTAAGTAGAAACCAGGTGATGCGTGTGATGAAATGTTATAAATTATGTGCTAAGTTTTATTATTATTTGATTTACACTTTCTCCTATTCTAAAATGTTTAAATTTCGATGATAATAGAAACATGAAATGTGCTATTACTTACCATTGATAGCATAATATAAATGGAATGTTTATTAGATAATTATCAATACCAACACGTTTTAAACAAAGCATCGAGATTGTGGCATTCTGACATCTTATGTTTCTCATTCAAACAATAAGGTGCTGATATGTCTAAAGAGATATAACATCAAAATAAAGTTTTTTATAGAAAAAAATAGTGAATAAAAGACCTCAATTGATCAAATGACGGATATTTCGCTAGACCTACTAGCTTTTTAAACGTCTCTCATGATCTGATAATTAATCGCTCAGGATAATTTCTGAACCGCTGTGTATGTATTTCGAGAATCTGGTAAATGTCACAGTTGCAATTACGTTCTGGTATGTAGAAAAAAAAAGGGAAACGGGGCATGTGTCAAAGAGACAACGACCAAAAGGGGAGTAATAACAACTCAAAGCCATCATAAGATCTTCAATGAACGGTGAGAAAACCCCACACCTAACGGCAGGTCGGAGTCGGCCCCTGAACAAAGAGCAATCAAGTCCAGCGAAATAAACATCATCCTAGACTCCTATAGACATAAAGTAAACTAACTAGAAAAAGGACAAGACACACAAAGGCTTAATAAATTCCTGACTTAGGACAGGCGCAAACCTGCTGCGGCGGGGTTAAACTACTTTTATTGGATCCAAACCTTCCCCCTACAGCCAATGTGATATATCAAAAAACAATCGTAACAACAGTAAAATTCAGTTGGCAATCCATTGTAATCCATTTGTTCATTTACTATGCAAATTTATGGAGAGAAAGTACTTGTGTGAGTTCTGAAAAAATCGGTTATGCATCTTATGTGAATTCAGATCTAGTAATGTTAATAGATAGATCTGTAAATACGTTTCTAAAATCCACATTTATTGATCCAATAACAAATTATTTAATATTTAACAATATATAATTCACAATTTTTTTGGCGGAGTAACCTTGTTCGTTGTAATGATTTCAAGGTGCTGTATTTTCTTTTATATAATTTGATAACAATAATGTAACGCACATCGACTGTCAAATATTGTTAACCTGGACACAAGATTACAATATATACACAAAGATTGTGAAAAATATTTTTTGTACTTGACTACAGCACATGATTGATTGATTGATAAGTAAAAATTAAATTTAACATGATTGATACATAGAATAAAGTTAAACGTCCAGTGAGCAATTTTTTGGCTACATCAGAACGAGAGCAAATTGATCTATTAAAAACTATCTAAAAGTATTAACACATATAAAAAATAAAGGTGGATCGGGCAACGGGGGCAATAAGTACGGACTGCCACCGGGAAATCTGAGAAATGGGTAGGAGTAGAAAATTAGCCCCGTTAATCATATAATGTACAAACACCATTACTTTAATAAATAAGAAATATTTAAACAAATACTGTAAAAATGAATACTCAAACGAACGGAATAAAAACAGAATTACTACGATATTTTGTTAATGCCATCCGGGTATAATGCACATAACTCTCTGATCCAGTAGCTTTCTCTCGATTGTCGCTGTTTATTGCTCCAACCCCGCTCGTGATCAATGATGGTCACTTTTGATCTTGCAAAAGAATACCCAGGTAATTTGAAATGTTGACTGACAGGCAGGAATTGTGTTTTGTTGAGGTCACTGCGATGTCCATTCATTCTTTTGTTGAACTGTTGGACATTTTCATCCACATACTGTAGACCACAGACCTGGCAGCCAATGAGGTATACGACATTAGGTGTCCTACAATTTACATTGCAGAACACCTTGTATACCTTACCTGTTTTTTTTTTTGCAACTAAATGTTTGTTGCATTTGCTGACGAAACTTTCATTTTTTATCACCACAAGGATTACATTAGCCAAGTGTTGACGAGTTTTGTAGAAGGTTAGCTCGGACCAAAGTATCCTTAATGCTTTTTAGTCGTCTAAAAGCAATGACGGGTGGCTCAGGGAATATTTTAGATAGTCTTTTGTATTTTTTATTTTCCTTCCAGTGATGTCAGACCAAGCTCGAGACGCGTTTGCCAGCGAAGAATGATACGTGAGGACCAAGGGAATTCCCATGTTGACCCTATTATCTGTATATTGAAGGAGCTCGTCTCTGGTTACTTGCCATGCCCTATTGAACCCTTCTTGTATTACTTTGTCAGAGTACCCCACTTGATTTTAGAGGGTGTCTTAAGTCCCCAAGTCTTTGATAAGTGGTGTTATCTGATAAGGAAATGCGTTTTACTCCGATGGCTTGGATATATGGTATGCTATTAAAACAGTGTTTTGGGTGGCACATTAATGGTGACATATATTAATGTTTGTTTGTCTGTCGGGTTTGAATACATTTCCGTGGAAATTATTCCCTCTTTGATACTGGCGGTAGTATCAAGAAAGAATATCTTTGATTTTGACACTTCATGGGTAAATTTGAAGAGCAGTGAATAGAATTGGCAAGAAAACAAAATTCGCCTAAATCTTTCTCCATCTCCATTTGTATCCATTTCATATCAACATCATCAATAAATCGGAACCAAGAAAGCGGTCTCTTAGGTGTGGTTAATATATATATA
>MJUU01018156.1:11350-25211 GCA_002080025.1 Modiolus philippinarum | reverse complement strand
TGAAGGATTTTGATGAAACTTTACACAAAGGAAGGACACTATATGGAGATGTGCATGAAGGAATATAATTATTGTCTGAAACCAGGAAGGGGAGATAATCCGACTTTGACTTTTCGTTGATTTCCCCATGTATGGGTTACCTCATACGCACAACTCCTCTTAATCCACTTGAAGGATTTTGATGAAACTTTAGACAAAGGAAGAACACTATATGTAGATGTGTAAAATGTCAAATAGGCTGAAAAAAGGGTGAATTTTATATTTGTCTGATTTAGACAGTGTTTTCATTGGAACCCTTTGGAAAAGTTTTTTCTTGAAGATTATATCATTGTGTCCATACTTGTATTGTGTCCATACTTGTACTGTGTCCATACTTGTACTGTGTCCACACCTGTATTGTGTCCACACCAACTTAATTTTGCACTTACCATATCGATTCAGGATTCAATTAGCGGGGGGTATCTTTGGCTGCCATTCGGCGACAGTTCTTGTTATTTCATAAAAACCATTATCCGATTTATATCATCCACTTATGTTTATAAAGTCCCCTCGTATTTTCTAGTTCAATTTGTTATAGAGTTCTTTTTATCATTTTGTGAATTACCGATAAAAGAAATAGAGGATATTTTGTTTTTATAAGGACTTTATCACGGGCGTAACGCATCAAGCTCGCCCTAGCGGGCTCACTTGATACTGGCCGTGAAAAAAGTCCGTATCAAAAACAGTGATTTATTTTTTTGTGTTGTCTTGTTAAATTTTAGTTTTGTCTTCGTCAGTAATGTTTGTGGTACCGATTTGTCCTTGTCCAAGTTTGAATACTAAGTAATTACAAAAGCTTTTCAAAATTTCACCATGGTACTGTTTGAGGGTTAGAGAAGTTACATATACCATGGTTCTCAATAGGTTTTGTGTCAGGGTTAGAAAATGACAATGACCAATCAGTAACCTAACAGATCCTTCAAAATGTATGCCTCACTGATCGTATGACGGGTGCTTTATACAGGGCAGGACATGCTTACCCTTCCGGAGCACTCTGTTTTTTAGACTTTACACTGTTAGTGCTTTAGCTTTTTGTGTTGTATTTGTATTGTTTATGTGTTTTGTGTGCATGTGGTGTCTTTGGTCTTCCGTCTCCCGGTGTTTTTGCTTTTGAATGGTCTCTGGACTTCGATTTATGTAATCTTGTGTTTTGTTCCTTCGGTATTCTACTGCCGTTGTTTTATCCCAAATTCATCCCGATTTCCCAAAGTTTAAAATGGCTAATCCCGGTGCCCCGAAACGGAGCATATGTAATGGACATCTCTCATTATTGACTAGTTGAACAAATAAATAAATGTACAAAATCCCTATACATAAATATATACATGGTGAAATTAAGCAAATGGAACAACGCTTTCATTGTTGTTCTTCATCTTAGATTCACCATGAGGCCTTCAACAAAGATCAAACACTCCTACCTCATAGCAAGTTCAAAACAACCCTTAGCATCGGTTTGAGTGGAATTCACTTGCTAAATGTTGAACAACGCTATATCCATGTGTCCATAGTTGGTACATTTGCATTCAATGAACTTTTGTTTGTACACACAATTGGGCAATTTTTTTTTACTTATTAATATGACGTCCTTCTTTAGCTTTGTGTCCATACCCGTGGTAAAAATAATATTAATTCATGACCTAGATTGCTTTGATTTTAAACTACCGTATTAGTCCTATTAGAATCGAACTAATTAACGGTACCCATATATTTATATATGCTAACGCTCGGGGTAAAATATACATCATAAAGTGCCAGCCCTTGGTAAAAACAATATAAATATATATGTGTACCGTTAATTATTTCTTAATTATAAATCCATTAGATAAACGATTCAAATATTTACATTAACTAAAAAAAGTTTGTTTTCCGTATTTAAACTAGCCGCTGCAAATGTTTGACTTGTCCGAAATCAAAATAGTGTGTTAATGGTTGGGCATATATGGCCAATGTATGTCATATATGACATGTTTGTTCATCTGGTATGGGAGAAACATAATTTCCATTACTGGATAGGGAAATAATACACAGAAATATGTTACTTTAATTTCTATCTAGTTGTTACATTTGCTGACTAGTGTTGAAACATTTTGTTCTCATTTGTGAGAAAACAAGTTTCGTGAAATTTCCCACCAAATCTAATCAATACTCTGTGTTTTACGTAAGTTTATTACAGATACAATTTATACATTAATTATGGAAGCTCGACAAGAGCCACTTTCAAACAATTACAAAATGTGATAGATTTCGTAATAATTTCTCCCTCCTTAACTCATGCAAGAATTGCAGACTCTATCCAACTTGAACGAGTTCGTAATCAACTCGCTTTCCTTAACTCATGCCAGGCTCGATGAGGATTGTCTATCAAACTTGAATGGACGTTCTGAGATTTTAAGTCAACTTTAGACTTTTAAAATCTGAAAGCAATTTGTTTTACAGGCCTTTCGATTGATTTTAATAAAAACATCAATAGAATTAATGAAATAACTTCCAATGATGAAGCTGCGATTTATTTGATACAGAAGTTTGGTGTTACTATCTCCAGTTAATATTTGGTTATTTTGGAAACAATGCCAAGATATTGTACACCAGCTCTGTAAATCTATTGAAGTTACTTTAATCCTGGGTGGAGTTTTTAATTCAAGTGCATTTTTTAAGTTTGCGCGTTAGAGCATATTTGAATTCAATTGAAAATGTCTTTATTTAAATAAATTACAAAGCAATATTTACCAAAGCAACTTGTATTTTACCTGTCACCCATATGTACCTAAATACACGAATATCTTTTTTTTTTCTCGCAAATATTTATCCCCCCCCTTAAGGAAAGCGGGGGGGATTATGAGTTAAGATCATCTTTATTGCAAAATTACACCCCTTGGGGTCAAAACAATACAAAACAATACAAAACATATATACAACATACAATGAACATACAATGAGGATAAAAGATAGATGACTCTCTGACCGGCGTGGACCCTATATCAATTCAACAGATTGTTTCAGAAAGGTACATACTACCGGTAAAAGGGTTTGAGGTCGGATTTAGGATGAAATATAGAGTTATAATGATGAATTTCAACTGTCAGGTTGCAAGAATCTTTGATTCTAATTTTGGTAAATTTCCTGAAACTCTCAAAGACCCATTATTTTGGGGAATTTTACCTAGCAACCATATCTTTTTTGATGCCTTTTAGATTTAATTATCATTTTCAATGGTCGGATTGCAAAAAACTTTGATTCTAAGTTTGGCAAAGTTCCTGAAACTCTCAAAGACCCATTATCTTTTGAAATTCTACCTAGCAACCATATCTTTTTCAATTATTTAGAGTTATAATGATGAATTTCAACTGTCAGGTTGTAAGAATCTTTGATTCTAATTTTGGTAAATTTCCTGAAACTCTCAAAGACCAATTACTTTTTGGAATTTTATCTAGCAACCATATCTTTTTTATGCCTTATAGTTTCAATGACGATTTTCAATAGACAGAATGCAAACATTTTGATTCTAAGTTTGGTAAATTCCCTGAAACTCATAGACCTACTATTTTTTTGGAATTCTACCTAGCAACCATATCTTTTTCAATTATTTAGAGTTATAATGATGAATTTCAACTGTCAGGTTGCAAGAATCTTTGATTCTAATTTTGGTAAATTTCCTAAAACTCTCAAAGACCAATTACTTTTTGGAATTTTACCTAGCAACCATATCTTTTTTGATGCCTTATAGTTTCAATGACGATTTTCAATAGTCAGATTGCAAAAAATTTTTGATTCTATTTTTGGTAAATTTTCTCAAACTCTCAAAGACCTACTATTTTTGGAATTCTACCTAGCAACCATATCTTTTTCAATTCCTTACAGTAGTGAAGATCATCATTTTCAATAATCAGAGTGCAAAAAAACTGATTATGATTTTGGTAAATTTTCTGAGACTCTCAAACACCAATTTCTTTTTTGGAATTTTAACTAGCAACCATATCTTTTTTGATGCCTTATAGTATCAGTGATCATTTTCCATAGTCAGATTGCAAACATTTTTGATTCTAAGTTTGGTAAATTTCCTGAAACTCTCAAAGACCCATTATTTTTTGGAATTCTACCTAGCAACCACATTTTTTTTCAATTCCTTACAGTAAAAATGATGATTTACAACAGTCAGGTTGCAAAAATCTTTGATTCTAATTTTGAACATTTCCTGAAATTCTCAGGAACCTGTACTTTTTTTAAATTCTACCTAGCAACCATATCTTTTTGGTGTTTTAAAGTTACAATGATTAATTTAGTTTCAAAAACACTTGTCTTTTTTTACAAGTGGAGGGGGTCCAAAAAGGGGTAGCGGGGATCGCAATCTTTGATTGGCTGTGTTTCAATTCATATGATGGACCAACGCTAGTAATTCTTAAC
The DNA here is from genome assembly GCA_002080025.1 of Modiolus philippinarum. NCBI lineage: Eukaryota > Metazoa > Mollusca > Bivalvia > Mytilida > Modiolidae > Modiolus > Modiolus philippinarum. The sequence continues at coordinate 20,771 of MJUU01018156.1, read as the reverse complement.
CATGTCTTCGAATTATTAATGGGATAGACTTTTTACAAATATCTACCAAATATAGACACAACAGGGTTAAAGTCTAAATCAATTGAAAGGAACAATTCCCTCGTTTCTGAGTCGGGGGAGGCGTGTAGTTTTTAGCTCACATGGCTATAGCCAGGGTGAGCTTTTGCCACCACTTTTCGTCTGTCGTCTATCCGTCGTCCGTCCGGCGTAAACTTTTCATTCAAAGATCTTCTTCTCTGAAACTACTGGGCCAATTGAAACCAAACTTTGTCACAATAGTCCTTAGATGGTCCCCTTCGAAAAATTGTTTTTCAGATCCGCACTATATCCAACATGGCCGCCAGCAGGGATCATAGTATCAACATTGGACCCTATGGGAAAACACTTTCAAAGATCTTCTCCTCTGAAACTACTGAGCCAATTGAAACCAAATTTGGCCACAAAAGTCCTTAGATGGTCCCCTGCAAAAAAGTAGTTTTTCAGATTCGCGCTATATCTTAGATGGCCACCAGCGGGGATCATAGTTTTAACATTGGACCCTATGGGAAAATACTTTCAAAGATCTTCTCTTCTGAAAATACTTGGCCAATTGAAACCAAACTTGGCCACAATAGTCCTTAGATGGTCCCCTTCAAAAAAATTGTTTTTCAGATCCGCACTATATCCAACATGGCCGCCAGCAGGGATCATAGTATCAACATTGGACCCTATGGGAAAACACTTTCAAAGATCTTCTCCTCTGAAACTACTGAGCCAATTGAAACCAAACTTGGCCACAATAGTCCTTAGATAGTCCCCTGTAAAAAAGTTGTTTTTCAGATCCGCGTGATATCCAAGATGGCCGCCAGCGGGGATCATAGTTTTAATATTGGACCCTATGGGAAAATACTTTCAAAGATATATTATTATATTTTCTCCTCTGAAACTACTGAGCCATTTGAAACCAAACTTGGCCACAATAGTCCTTAGATGGTCCCCTGCAAGTAGCTCCTTAGATGGTCCCCTGCAAAAAAGTTGTTTTTCAGATCCGCGCTATATCCAAGATGGCCGCCAGCGGGGATCTTAGTTTTAACATTGGACTCTATGGGAAAACACTTTCAAAGATCTTCTCCCCTGAAACTACTGAGCCAATTGAAACCAAACATGGCCAGAATAGACCTTAGATGGTCCCCTGCAAAAAAGTTGTTTTTCAGATCCGCACTATATCCAAGATGGCCGCCAGCGGGATCATAGTTTTAACAATGGACTCTATGGGAAAACACTTTCAAAGATCTTCTCTCCTGAAACTACTGAGCCAATCGAAACCAAACTTGGCCAGAATAGACCTTAGATGGTCCCCTGCAAAAAAAGTTGTTTTTCATATCCGCGCTATATCCAAGATGGCCGCCAGCAGGGATCATAATTTTAACATTAGAACTGCATCCCCATCGAAAATAGCTGCCAGTCTGGAATATAGTTTAAGATAATATAACATCAATGTCTGTTAACAAATTTGAAAATAATGCCCTTAAAACATTGGGATTATTTTAACTGCATATGTCAGCCACGGCCCAGGTGAGCGATACAGACTCTTGAGAGCCTCTTGTTTGTGTATTATTTACGAAAGGATATGAGTATATGAACATGAGACTATAACACATATGTTAACTCTAGTTGCAATAAATTTTAATGAGCTATATGGCCATTCCGGAAATTAATTCACTAGAACCAAAACATAGGAAATCCACTATTTCAAAAAATGTTTGAAATGCATAAAACCAAACGAAATCCGAATAATCAGTAATATCAAACCTGATAGTAAGGGCAAAACTACGATGGCTGTTTGTCAGCGAAAAGCATATTTTAAATGATAATTGAATTGGTTTTAACGATAGAGTCGGGGTGCAGTAGTTTATAATTTTTTTTGTCACATTAGTAAGTACGATGGTTTAGAGCCTCGAATACCTTTCGGCCTCTCGCGCCATGTGACATTCTTTTAAAAATAATGGAAGACTTAAAATTATGTACATGGTATATACCGTAAGAATGAACCAAAATATAACGATACCTTTTTGGTCACTGTTGAGCATATATACTAATATTTTCAAACCTCTCTTTCTCTATATACTGAATGTTTATTTAAATATATCTATATTCAAAGGTCAAGTATTTTGTGGTTTAGTCTTGAGAAAACGAAAATAGTGCTGTGATGTCTTATTTGTCAGGAATCGAGGTACCAAACAACAGGACATCAAGATCAATATTTTGAAATCAAATTTTGAAATAATTCATCATATCTTTGGTTTATATTTAGTAGACAGACATAAAAATAGTGGAAGTTATCCTCTTCCTAGAATGCCTAGTCTCTACAGTTACACAATGACCTGAGTCAAACAATTGGCTTGTTATAAGGTTATACCATAGATCACCATTAGCTGGCAGTGAAATGTCGCTTTTTACCACTCTTTGTTGTGGTATTGAAATTTTAAATCAATTTTAATACTTCAAGATGAAAAACAACACTAAAAGCGTTGTTCCATTGCTTGGTTTTACCGTGTATTTGTAGAGACTTTGTCTCATTTGCATTTACCCTTCATTGTTAATTATCCTTTTTTGTCTATAAATCGCTTTGTCCATGTCTGATTGTCTCATAGTCGGGAGTGTGGACACTTTGTATCTTTTGATAGTCTCTCCGGGCAAGGGGTGATGGTGTTTGTAACATGAATTGATAAGGGTTTAAGTTTATTGCATATAATCCTTTACTTCTGTGTTATTATAAGAGTTAATCATGCACTCAAATGAATAACACTGTATTGCTTATTGTTCGTTGCTACCATAGATGTATTCATTGTCCGTTATGAGTCTTATATGCGTCATGGGCCTGTCACGAGTTTCTAACATTTGTATATCATTTCATTTGTGTCACGCACCTGTCAAAGGCCTCCCTTCTAAGTAGAAAATTGTCTTTTGGTGTACGATGTACTGCGATAAACAAAAGGATTGCCTAGGCCAGCTTTGTGTAGGTTTCAATGATATAACGAAATAAGAAATGATTTATTTATTACTTTCATAGTGAAAAAATACTTCGACGATAATGTACGACTTGAGCTTTTTAAAGTAGACGATTATTATATATGATATATCAAGTTACATATAACATATCCTATGTTGTTATTGGCCTTAACCCATATACTTATATGAACTTGTGGCTGTTAAAGCTATAAATGTGATCACAAAGAAACAAAAGCCACAAAATTGACAGATGTACAACATTAAATATTGCAATCATTAACATTTTCTTTCTACAGACACTTCGACAATCTCGGCAGTTAAAACAAAATTGAAACATAGTAGCTTTCCTTTAAAGGATTTAAGTTTTCAATAGTCCATAATATGGATTATTGAAAACTTGTATAAAAATGAAATAAAAGGTATTCCCTTCCGCTTAATCTGAAGAAGTAACAATCATTTTAATGTTCTAAGATAGAAAGGTAATTGCCTATGGCACGCCGTATTTATATTTATTCCTCTTTTAAGATATTTCATAAAAATTAATTCTAGTAGTTAAAAAATATCCGTAATGTTTAAAAGATATCTTGTATACTTTCTAAGATATATTCTTTATAAGATATCTTATATACTTAATAAGATATATACTTTAGTTCCTATCGTTGTTTACGTTTGTCTGTTGTATTTTTATTGTTAGGTTTTTCTTGTGCAGTTCCTATTTACTTTGTGGCACGTGGCTATGTTTTTCGGCCGTTGTAGGTGTTTCCTGTTATCTTTTTTATTCTATTTTTATAAGATATCTTATTAATTTTATAAGATATCTATGAGATATCTGATAAAAGTTATAAGATCAAGATAAACTTGCCATAATAAACTTCATGATATATCTTATAAACTCTTCGTTTTGTGAGATATCTCATGAACTTTATAAGATATCTAGTTAAAAATGGGAGCTATCTTTTAAAATATATAAAATATATTAAAAGTAATTGAATAAATATAGATATGGCTTGCCATAATTGCCGGTAGAGACCGGTTTAGCATTTGCACTTAAGATAAAGTATGGATATTGAAACTGAGTTCTAATTTTGTTCAAAACGGCGGGTGACTTGTAAGAAGCTGGAGGTGCTTACTCTACCGTTACACCTATTGATCTCACCCATGGTTTAAATTTGGGTCTGTGTGAATTGGTCAATAAACTTGTTTTCCTTGCTTTCCTTGATCTTTTCTGTGCCGTACTTGTGTGATGTCTTTGTCTTTGTGTTTACGGTGTTGCAATTGTCTATGGATTGTTTTTTTTTACACTGACGGCTCAGTTCTCACTATACCTTATTTCAAACACAGAATATGCAATCAAAACTTTTTAAAGGTTTATGAAAAATATACCATGTTTGGGAGGTTGCAAATGTTTACACGACGTTTTTGAAAAATCCCTATCTTTTATCTAATTTAAGAATTTGCCTTGAAAATTGCAAAAACCATTTTGAAACGTCAAGAAAATATCTTTTAACATCAAGAAAATATCTTGAAAGTCAATTTATTATTTTGAAAATTCAATTATTCATATATGTGGCTCGAAAATTCCAGAAACTAAATTGAGTATTCCAGATAACATCCTGGAAATTCAAAAAGCAATCTTTAACATTCACGTTATTATCTTGGAAATTCAAGACAAAATAATTATAATAAATGACGCTAATATGCTTCCGCAGTTTTCATATAGATTTTTCAATAATTTTTGTATAGGAATTTTTAATAGGAATCATTAATTTTTCATTTATATTTATGCTTAATCAGAGCATAGAGATACATGTCTCTGACTGTTAAACCACGACAAAAATACATGTTTCTTTTATATATATTTGCATTAATTCTTTAGTTCATTAATCAAAGCATTATAAAAAGACAGTTTGAATACTTTAATGATATAAGTTTTTAGAGTACATCAAGCACTGCGAATAATTTTAATTTGAAGTGCTAAACTGTTAAACATGACTGGCGAATTGTATGATAAACGGGTGTAATGTATTATGTGGTACAAACTCGGGGTATATAAATATTTGTTGTATATGCCTTAGACATAATATTTAAATACCGGATTTTATTTGCCTTTTGTTGAGGTTAACACTGTGTCAAGGACTGGGATTTGTGTACGTTTGTGTTTCAGCTCTGATCAATGAATGGTGAGCAAACTTGAATAGTGGAAACGCCTAGTTTTAGAAAACAGATAACCCGGGTTGGTAGTTACCCAATAAAAATTAAAATGAAAGCATAAGTACACAAATTTAAAAGACAGCTAACACCAACCGAAACCATTCATTGAAATAAAATATATGGAATTAACATAGAAAATACCATACTAGAAGAAGGTAATCTGTTGATAACAAAAGAAATTTTCTTGATAGCAAACTTCAGTTATCATGCTGAAAAAAATGCAGAATTTTCGAAATTCAAGGGCAACAACTCTAGACCGCAGAAAACCGAATTAGCCACAAAAAAGAAGCGAGAGTCGATTTCATATCTATATAGCAAGTTCAAGGTAGCCTCGAAAACAAGCGAAAATGGTCTTAAATGCTATCTTTCACATGTCTCTTTTGGATCGGTTAAACTGTTTTCGACATAAGAAATGACTTTAAAACATGACTCGACAAAACCAAAATTCTACCGGACCTTCATTCTATTTATGTGGTCTATTGTGTAATGTTCTGCTTATAGTTTGGTGTCTTTATTTTCCAGTCAATGTTCCAAAAAAAGTTAAACTATGTTCTTTGTTTATTTATCTATTTATTTATTTATTTACTATTATTTAAGCTTGTCGTTAATGCTACAAATGGGGCCATTTTCATCTTCCTTTACACGTTCAGTGTGAACCTGATTATTCATGCATACGTTTGGAGAATAAATATACTTTTTTCTATACATAGTACGCATAATTCCACGTCTATCACTATTAATACAAAATACAAATACCAAACGACGAACTATTATTTAACGCGTGATTTTTTTTTGTGAATTACAATTTTACTTCAATCAAACGAAATTCAAAATTCTTTACGCCATTTTTAGCTCACCTGGCCTAAAAGGCCATGTGAGCTTTTGCAATCACTTTGCGTCCGTCGTCCATCAACAATTTCAAAAATCTTCTCCTCTGAAACCGCTGGGCAAAATGTAACCAAACTTGACTTGAATCATCACCAGGGTATGGCTTCTCAAAATTGTGTTCGATTAGTTGGGTGGTCAAACAACATGGCCGCCATTGCTAAAAATAGAACAAAGGGGTAAACTGCAGTTTTTGGCTAATAACTCGAGAACCATTACAGATATAAAAAAATCTGGCAGAAATAAAAATGATCAGCATGATGAGATCTACCCACTGTACAATTTTGAAGAAAATCTGAAAACCCATCTCGGAGTTATAGCCCTTTTCCGTTAAATTTTCAAAATTTTTGCATTTTTTATTTTTTTTATTTCAAAAGGTGTAACAGATAGAGGTCAAGTGTTAATTGCAAAAATGTTCAGCATATCAAGATCTACCCACCCTGAAATTTTGAAGAAAATCCATAGGAGTTATTGCCCTTTTTTCACCGAAATTTTAAAATTCAGCATTGTCCGATTTCAATGAAATTTGGTTTCCAAATAGATATTGATGTTGCGACTTCAAAACTGGTGTTGAAAATTGTTCCATGACCGCCATTTAAAAAATGGCCGCCAACAAAGGCGGGAAAATTCAACATTGTCCGATTTCAATGAAACTTTGGTGTCCAAATAGGTCTTGATGTCGCAACTTTAAAACTGATGTTGAAAATTGTTCGTTGACCGTCATTTTTGAAATGGCCGCCAAAAAAGGCGGGAGTTTCAGTGAAGTTTGATTTCCAAATAGATATTGATGTTGCGACTTCAAAACCGATATTGAAAATTGTTTGTTGACTGCCATTTACAAAATGACGTCTCGACTTCAAAACTGGTGTCTAAAGTGGTCCTTAGCGAGAACATTTTCGTTTTGTCAAAAAAAACCAGCAAAGAATTATAGTAAAACATGATCACACTTTATAAACAGCTCAAGATATTGGAGGTTTTCGAGCTACTAAAGTTTGGGAAACTGAAGATCATCTGTATAACTTACAATGTTACCTTGATTGTGGCAATTGAAAGCCAGGTGAGCGATACAGACTCCTGGGAGCCTCTGGTTAATGAAACTTACTTGTTATTGACACTCATCACTAAGGATTATGTTGCACCAAACAATGCAACAAATTGTAACCCCCCCCCCCTCATCACACGCCTCATCACTGCCTTTCAGTACACCGAAGTAATTATTCATATTTTGATTTTTATTTAGATTGAATAATGTGCTGCATATTGTTCTACTACATGTCATAATTGATGCTTAGACGATCTTTTTTTTAAATGACCCGTTTCTAGTTCAATATGAATAAAAAATGTAGGTGAAAAAAATCTATGGAGAAATCTCCTTATAGGTAATGCTTTTCATCCCACACCAAATTGTATAATGATAGTTTATTCGATTTGGGTTTTAAACACATTAATATGCAAAATAATATTTCTATATACTAAGTAGGAAAAATGGGTATATCTCAGTCTAGTCGTAGGGTACTCACTGATATAATGTGTTCATGATGTGTACCATGGTGTAGAAAAAAAATAATGAATTTATTTAAAAAAGGATTAATTTTCATTATATTTTACTCCTGTTTACCATCACTTTCAGCACAAGGTAGGATTTTGCACATAAAATATCACATACATTCCATTTATTTCATATTTAATTGCAGAGATATATTGATTTGGTTTGACTAAAATTCTGGCATTTTCTCATAAAATGCCGATTGGATATAAAAAAATGGCTGAAAATTATAATTACCTTCCATAATCTGCTAGGATACTACACAGGAAAAACACGAATAAGACGAAAGACTAACGTAAACCGGAACAGCCGGACTTGCATTTGATAGATTCATATATTACTTGACAAGATCGGGTGGTGTTTAGGACGTAGTAATACCAGCAATTACAAAATCAAGTCAATAATAAGACGAAAACAAGTTATCTCAAGGAGATAGATATAGATTACACCATAAGATCCCGTTCATTACCATATTTTACCCACTAAAGATAGTTAAATTTTAAAATTTTAATTGCGAGGCATGCCGAGCATTTTGAAATTTTTAAATTTAACTGTCGAGAGTGGATAAAATATGGTAATAATCGGGATAAAGTGGTATAATCTTTTTCTCTAATGATAAATGGTAAACACCGAGAATTGTATTTCGAACGAATTTGGCGGGAAATAGCACGGGGCTTTATTTAACATACGTTGAATATGAAAATTTATCTAACGGGTCAAGACCGGTTTAAACTTGACATATCATTAGAGAAAAAAAGTGTTATTTTGACTGTCACTGAAAATTAGGGTAAGAAACTTGACCTCAAGTAAGATTGCAAAATATGTAAAGGCCTGAATGTGATACTAGTATGCACAACTATGCTGGCTTGTTTGTAAGACGTCAGTGTAAGAAAAAAATATGAAATTCGACATGTCAAAGATGTCTTACGGTTTCTTTATCACGGAAAGTAAGAGTATACTAACACCATCGATGAAATTCCTATGTAGAGTTTTGAAGGAATTGGAGAATTGAGGGCACTTATTTCATGTCAAATTATGTGACAAAGCTTCATTAAAGCCTCATAGCTTCATTAATATAACAAAACATGACGGCTTGGATTTCTAAATACTCTATTTTCACGTGATAATTTCCAGATTTTGGGGTATAACTTCGATCTTCGTGAGCCAAGGGATGCAAACAATACAATTTTTCTTGGTAAAGCTAAAGTACTAACTAGAAAAGTACCCTTTTATAGTCTACAGACAAGAACAGTAGACTGACAGATGCCTTCTTCAAACAAAATATTCCCAAAGAGTAAACGGAGTTTCCATCATTGAGTATCAAGAATTGTCCATTCTTTGTTATTTAATGATAAAATTCTCGTTTTCTTCTTTGTATTTATTTTAAATTAGAGAATTACGGCACTAGTTTGCCCACTACCAAGACGGTTCAAGTACTATTTTTGCTGTTTATGTCGTTTTTGCCTAAATCCAGCACAAAATTTAAAATAAATTGAAATAGGAAGTTTCAACCCCTGTTACTCTTATCTGCTTCCACCGAATGCTATGGGCCCAACAAACTTAGGATATGGATCTCCTGTAGTTGGCGATCACATTTCTGGAATACCAGAATTGTTAACAATTCTGGAACAAAAATTTATTCCAGAATTGTTGTTCCAGAATTGTTCCAGAATTGTTAAAATTTCCAAATAATGCTAATTAAGTCAACAATTTAATCAAGGATTGTTGTTCCAGAATTGTTAGTCATGATTGTAATTCTATTTACATGATCAAAGACTATAGATGAAA
>MJUU01018153.1:29889-48165 GCA_002080025.1 Modiolus philippinarum | reverse complement strand
CACTATATATATCACTATATATCTTTAGGCCATCTTTGACTGCAGTAAGTAGTGAAGTGAGGAGCTTAGAAAGAGGTTTTGTTGTGCATTTGGCAGACCCAGCAATGTATCTCTGTTTGTAAGGGTATTTATGTAATTTGGATACCCAGTAGATACAAGGAAGATTGTTGTTTTCTTCACTCAAACTGATACCAAAGGAAGACAATACTGATTTGTGATTGTTAAGTATATTCTCCCTTGGTATGGTGGAGAGTTTGTATGTGGGATTGCCAAATGAATTGTCAGTGCCCATCTCCTTCATTAAGCAGTCAATGTAGTGTCTTTTGCAGATAAATGTGATGTTGTTTTGGGCCTTGTCGGCTGGTACGATGACATAATTGTCATGGAAAAAGGACAATGTTTTTTCTACCTCGGGATCATCGAATATGCTTTTTGAATTGGGGCTCATGGTTGTCCTTAGGCGCCTCATTCGAGCTACAATCAATGACTTTATGGACCTGATCCAGTCGGACAGTGTTTCAACCTTTTCCTTCTCTCTCTTAGCCCATTGTTTGGCGTATTCCTCGACTGCGTCCATCAATATTTTAAAGTTTCCAATTTATGGGTTGGGGTTCACGATATTTTGGACCTTTTGTGAAGAGATCACGTAGTTTCTCATTGCTTACGATGTTGAGGTCCCCTGTAATAACGTGACCAGCAGGAGCGTACATAAACGGGGAAACAACGGCAGTAGAATACCGAAGGAACAAGGGAAGCGATGCCTACAAAAATCGAAGTCCAAAGACATGGCAAAAACGGTAACAGATAAAACAAAGACAAAACTAGGACGTGAGACAGCTACAATGCACGGAAATAAAAAGATAATATTAAGAACTAAGGCACTCATAGTGTGAACTCCCATGAAAACCGGGAGTGACATCAGGTGCTCCGGAAGGGTAAGCATGTCCTGCTCCGCTAGCGGCACCCGTCACACTATCAGTGAGTCAATCCGGGGTTGAGTCAAATCCGGTTATGTCAAATCCGTGAAGACGTGAAGAGAGACAAGAACAATCAGGTGGTTTTGATTTGAAGTCATCAATTTGGACATCCCGCAATACCCGTTTGTGATTGAAAATGTTAGTTGCAATTGGTTTTGTATATTGATAAGATATAAGAGGAACTGTTTGGTCTTTAAAGTATGGTGGTATCTTCGCGGTAACATGTTTATTATTAAGAATATTGCCAAGATTGATGGCATCTAAGCCTTTGTTTGTAAATTTGAGTTTTAAGAATGAACGACGTTCTTGTTCATTACCAGATGTGCTAACAGGTTTAAAAAGTCTGTGATGAGCAATATCTAGGACTATTGCAGTTAGTTTGTATTCATGTGACGGTGGATCTGTCACGGAAGAGTTTAAACAGATTTTATAAAATGAATGTAATTTTGAATGAGGTAAAGAGTATAGCTTTGTGCGTATGTGATGAATACCTAGGGGGACATTCATGTATGGTAGAAGACCAGTAATTGAAATGTCATGCAGATTTGGGGCAGTGTAATGTCGATGCCCATGACTGCGTTGACGGCGTTAGCTTCCATTCAAGATATTCATCACATTGACAGAGCTACACCCCGGACTTGACAAATTACCTATACTTTTTATATTATCATTGCAACCATAGGGTATTGCGGTTCCAAGCTCTTTATTCCAGTATTCCAGAATGCGGAAATGAGTGTTTGAATTCCATGGGACAGACTATATCACTGACCCACTTAATTAATAAATGCCGACATACCTTCTTATTAAAACAAACTATTATCTAATTTGAAGTGTATCATAACATTCGTCACGTGACAATTCTTCACTATATTTTAATTGACGAAAAAACAATAAACACGGAGGGCCACAATATCGATTAATATTGGTCTTCGTTTCCACATTAGGAATTTATTGAATAATGGATCTTACTGTCGGTTGAATATCTTAATTTTGTTTGAAATAAATAAAAATATTGTTGACAAAGTGTCACAGTAAGAAAACACTATACTTCCTGTGACTAGTGTTAATAATAATTAGTAATACTGTTACCAATAATACAAAGTTACTACCTCCTACTAATGTTTCTATCTACTTCATTTACTTCGACTATATTTTTCACAAAAAATACAAAACTGCTATTGGTCAATCTGTTTTGTATCAGTTTTATGTATCTTTCGGTCTATGGTTTTCTTATGCTTTAAAATGTTTTATCTCTGGTAAATGACTTTGTGCTTCATACGTTTGATTCTTAGCAATAGCAAGGGCAAAAATAAAGGCAATAAGTGACAACCTTTAATAAGTAAATAATGGTTACACCATATTGTTGTCCTCTTTCACCCGATAGCTCGTAATTTAGCATATGGCTGCAAGTCACCTATCTGATTTCTTTCACCTACCTTGGAGTTAATTACATTTTGGGGCCACATAAGTCTTGTTGTTTGAGAGGCTATAGTTTAGACGGAAAACTTACAAACCGGCTTTTTTAAAAGCAAGCCGCTATCCAGCGATGTGATTGAAAGCAAGACAGTACAACAAGCATACTGTGTGCCTAACAGAGTCATCTGATTTACCAATTTAACATTTTTGGTATTTTAGTTTAATTCTAAGTATACATTTTGAATTAGTGCCAACTGATTCTCAAATGAGCAAAAATAATTATGAGATACAAGGTTATTTAACTGAACCCTAAACGGAAAATGGAAATAATGGAAATTTCATAAAGTATTGAAAACCTGTATATTATAAATGCAATCGGTATTACATCTAATAAACAAGCAAACAATTCAGGTGTTATTCAGATATACCCCCTCAAAGTGAAGATATAAATCATTTGAGTTCATATTGGCTATCTGATTGCGATGATTAGCTTGTTGTATGTTTATAAAAAGGCACATTGTATATGGGAAAGTGACAAACAAGCAATTTTAGATGCACATCAGAATTGGTGACCATAGTCGATAAATAATAAAGCTTATAATAAATTAAGATTTGAAACTTATTGTAAAAGAGTCTTTTGTCCAGTATATGAAAATCGCTGACACCAACATGGAGTCGTAGTGTCGCAACGCAATGATTACCAACAATCTGAACATCGTGAACGTAATACTTTATTTATATATAGCATTAGATTTAAGTTTAGTCAGTGAATATTAATTCATTTATTCAAAAAAGCGACAATGAATAGATTCGTCGTTTTCCTGCTTTTTTCTAGTTTGTCCTCCCAATATGTTTCCAGTTCCCGATTACCACTGGTACAGAATAATATGCAGGCACCTATAGTTGTTGACATAGATTTGTCCAATATGAATACGGAATTAAAAAAGTATATAGACAACGAAATCAAAAAGGTAGTGAGGGAAATGTGTTTTAACAAAATTGATAATGTGGTGAAACATAAACATACGGAACTTAAATCTGAACTTGTCAACGATTCTGAATTACGTTTCAAACAATTTGCCCAGAACTTAAAACGTGAAAATGAAGAACTGAAAAAACAACTACAGGAGAGAAATAAAGTAAAAACGGATAAACTTGTAACAAAAGTAACCGAAATGGCGTTAGATTCAAAGAAAAAATATGACGATGAAATTTCTATTCTTAATCAAGATATAGAATCGAAATTCGAGCAACTTAGTCAAAAATCATTGAAAGAACGTGAAGTTTTCCAAAACCAGGTGGAGAAGACATACAATGATAGTAATCGTAGTATGAAGAAGGACATCATTGAATTAAAAAAACAAGTTACGTCTGGTCAAAAACGAGGTAAGAACTGTAAAGGAGTAGGGCCCATATTTGGATTAAAAAGATAGTTCTACAGAACAAAAGTATTGTATACAGTCACAACTAAATTCTATAATCTTTTATATTTTATATTTTCAAAATGCCCTGATTTTACAACTTTAGTGCATTGCATAGTAACAGTTTATCCAATCGTCAAACCTAGTTCTAAGTGATTTCGTGTAATAACTTTAAAACGAAATGTGACTATGCCATTTTCATCAGAATATGTTCTCTCAGATATTGTATTCTTCGGAATAATAAAAGCTACAAACATTTTGACGCAGTTATAATTACCTAATAATAATAGAAATGGTAATAATAGAATACTTCACACATATCGGACAATATATTTTTACAATATTTAAAAACACATAATTATTAATGTTTATTATTATTTGATTCTAATGCTGCTGTTGAGAGGTTACTCCTTCAAACACGTGTACAGCATAACAAAATTTACCGTTTTTATGCTACTTCGGTATTTTTTGTATTTATTAATGTTTGAATTCTCGCCATTTTGACCTATGAGACCCTCAAAACAAAACGCATTAAAATTAAGGATTGTAGCAAACAAAATTTAAAAAAATATATAGATAAAACAGTTCTAAATTAAAAGTGTATTAGGTAATATTAATTGAGAAATTTCTTCAGTATTAGAAATAATGAAATCGAAAAGTAAATATTCTCAAGATATCGAATGGTAAAGTGAACATTGATATTAATTAATGCAAATTGATAAGCTTGTTAATTATACTCAAGATTAGAAATATAAATGTATTAATTTCTTTTAAACATTTAAACATAAATAACAAAAAAATAATAATAAGTTGTCAATTACAAATTCTGATTTAACTTGTGATATATTGTATGATAGTTCGACATATGACCCCGCAAGATAAACGAATGCGCATGCGGGACCGGCATGTCCTGTGGGCAGCCATTTTGACCGAAAAATGACCTAATATGCTGTATATAGATATATTTTGAATGACATTGACTGTATGAAGGAGTTGATATTTTAATATTTTCTTGTTCAGTAAAACTTATGAAAGTAGCTAGTGGCTTGTTCTGGGAATATTTCTATCACGTGTGCGTTAATTATTCGGTAGGGGAGATAGCTTTCCTTGTTCTTGGGTTATTTTCTTTCCCACATTTTTTATGTTTAATCTGTGATTATTTCCCCCTTTCTTTACGCTTTGCACTATTTCCTTTTTTCACGACTATCTCTCTATTCAATTTAATGTTGACAGTTATTTCCCCCCTCTTCAGTCCTTTTACTGTGATGTGTTATTATTATTTCCCTTTTCTCACTTTATTTCAAGATTATTTGCCTTTGTCATCCCATTGGGAGCAATTTGATTTTTTTCGCGCCATTTTTCTGTATCCATGGCAAGGGTTTCAGTTTAGATATTTTTAAGAGCAAAACTCGTTTTTGAACATGCTAAGCATCCCTCCTGTGATATTTCATTTAATTTGGAGCAATTTGAATTTTGATATTTTTCATACCAAAACTTGTTACTTGATATGCTAAGTAATCTCCCTGTCTAATTTCATTCCATTCTGAGTACTTTGATTTTTTTCCCGCCGTTTTAAATTTTTAAATTTTCTTCAAAACTAAGGAGTATCTCCCTCATGCATAGCCCTGTCCTTAGATGCATTTTGGATTTTCTATTTAGATCCTTTTGATGACTGTCAGTCCCCGAGTTTATTCACCAACCAAGTAGTCAGTACTTCAGTGCTGACCCAAAAACCGACTGTATTGAAACTTACAATATCTAAAATTTGCAAAATTATGTTAAAAACTAAGGATTATCTCTCTCGTGCATATTTCTGTCCTTAGCTAAATTTTGGCTTTTCTATTTAGGATCTCTTGGTTATTTGTTCTCTATCAGCTTTAACATATTTTTCGGTTAATGGACTTCGAAATGTTTTGGTTTGATCTGCACTGATGAGACATAAGTCGTCGAAGTGTGCATATGCAGAAAATAAAGTAACAGTTACTTCCGTATTTTGTTATTTCATAAATTCCGATCATAAATCAAGTTCCCCCTAGTGGTTATCTAGACTTGGACACCAGCACAAAAGACACAATTCATAAAGGCATTGGACAAAAAAGAAATATTAATTTAGTTATTACCATTGGGTCGAAATCTGATTGTGCCAGTAATATTCACCAAACCAGTAGTCAGGATTGCCTGGTCCGAAATCGGTTTAATTTTAAAACTCCCAATATATAACTGTTTTTAAAATTTTGTTTAAAATTAAGGTCTGTCCCCCACCTCTTGCATAGCTCTGCCCTTAGCTGAGTTTATCTTTCAATTTAGTTTCTACTGACTCTTTGTATTTTATCAATTTTTATACATTTTCGATTTTTGGTTTCCCGAATGTTTTTGATTTTATCTTCACTGAGGAGATATAAATTTTCAAAATGGTTATCTGTAGAAACAACATTAACAGTAACTTCGGTGTTTTCTATCCAATAGTGTTCTGTGTTATACTTTGTTTCCAACTGGCTCTCACTGACTTGGACATACAGACAAAATTTTAAAGGTGAAACATTAAGAGGATTAATGTTGCCAAGTTTTATTCAGAAGAACATGAGGAAAACTTTGAAATATGTTTTCTGATTTGCAACAATTTAGAAATATTTACGGGGACTGGAAATTGATCGATTATGCTTAAGATATTTATTTAAAGATTATCGTATCGTGATCAAGCTTCAAAATGCATGTTCATTGGAAAGAAGACCTTTAAATGAATGTTATCTCTGAAAGGACAACAGACGCTAAGTGATTCAGAAAGCTGTCTATAACTGAACAATTTAGTTTTTGTTCAAATTGTACCAATATAAACTTAAAGACGAAACATAAAAACATTTTTTAACTTAGTTTATTCATTAAAGCAAAGGATTGGGCAACAGGCAAAGCTTATACAAGGCCAAACATTTGATTTAGCTGACAGAGAAAAAATAATCCAACGGGCCTACGAGTAACGGCAAAATCAACTGCATAGCTTTTAACGAGGCAGATGCTCCCTAGTTTTGCATAGAATCTGAACTTTTTCAAATTATAAATTATAATTAAATTCACATTAGAATTGAGGAAACTAAAACTATAACTAAAGAATTATTATTGTGCCCTTCATTAGAATTACGAAAGTTGCCATGGAGAAATATGTAAATACTGGTTCTGATGTTCCTTTAATTTGCATGACCGGATGTTGTTTATATTATTTATATTATAGGATTAAACACCGTTTTAAAGGAATTTATTGGAGTATAAACGGGACCAATTCACTCACAAACAAATAAAAGTCCGAAGGACTTTTATGATATGTTTGTGAGTGACTTGGTCCCGTTTATACTCCTATAAATTCCTTTCAAACGGTGTTAAATCGTTATAATTCTTTTCATTTGATGATAAGTAATTAAATTCTTACTTTTATAATGCCAATCACACGTTTTTGTTCTTTTTTATTTACTCGGCATATGAATTTATAAGGTGAATTTAAATGTAGTTCGGTCAACATCGTTTACCGAAAAATAAACGACTTCAGAAATTACCACCGGAAGTAAATTCAACCAATCGTATTAGCGTATTTCCTATTATGCAAAACATATAAGAATTATTGTCCAGTCATAATAAGGAATGTCATAGAAAAAATATATATAATGTACACCTAAGAGAAAACATTGTTGAAAGTTCAAGAGATGATTTTCTTCCGTTTATGTAAATTTGGAAGGAAACATGGAGGGGACATTTGAAATTTTCTTTTTACCTCGTGGCCACGAGATCCTATCTCGTTCCGACGACATACTGAGTGGTGGCCACGAGATAGCTATGCCGTGGCCACGACATACTAACTCTTTTCCACGACATACTAAGTCGTAGCCACGAGATAGCTATGTCTTCCCATGAGATCCTATATCGTCCTCACGACATATACTAACTCGTGGCCACGAGATAGGTATGTCGTTCCCACGACTTACTAAGTCGTGGCCAGGAGATACTCATTCGTTCCCACGACAATCTATGTCGTGGCTACAAGAAACTATCTCGTTCTCACGACATACTAAGTCGTGGCCACGAGATATCTATGAGTATGAGCAAAGCTCGTTGTTGAAGGCCTCATGTATAAGTATCTCGTGGCCACGACATAGTGTGTCTTAGGAACGAGTTAGTATCTCGTGGCCACGACTTAGTATGTCGTGGAAAGGAGACACTTTCTCGTGAGAACGAGATAGCTATCTCGCGGCCACGACTTATAATCTCGTGGCTACGACTTAGTTTCTCGTGGCCACGAGTTAGTTTGTCGAGGGAACGAGACAGTATCTCGTGGTCACGACTTAGTATGTAGTGGGATCGAGATAGTATCTTATGCTATCTCATGGCCACGACTTAGTGTGTCTTGGCCACGAGATAGAAAAAAAATGCACATTTCCCCTCCATGCTTTCTTAAATTTGTCACTCATTTGGTTTTTTTTCAAATTGATGACGACTGTAGAAAAAAAATGCACATTTCCCCTCCATGCTTTCTTAAATTTGTCACTCATTTGGTTTTTTTTCAAATTGATGACGACTGTATATGAGTTAGTTTCGTCACATTGTGTATGTAAAAGAAGATGTCTGTTTGTTTTACAATTTCATCTCTTTTCTTTCTTTTATGATTCAATAATTTGTTTTATATTTTAGTGGCATTAACAGCGTGTATTTCTGAACGTAAAGAACATCCAAGAGGCTACGTTTGGAAGTTCGATGATGTACGAACACAAACGGGTGTGAACAACGTAGATTCCTTTAAAAAATACGGAAAGTTTACTTGTGAATATGCTGGACTGTACATTGTATCTGCATTTATTGAGTCAAATACAGACGGTTCCCAATTCTACATCTATAAAAATGGTAACCAGATTGCCCGTGTATACATCGCAAATACAAATAATAATGGGTATTATAGTGGTACTGGTGTTGTAGCTGTAGAACTGATAGTCTCCGATACTGTGTGGGTTTCACCTGGCTGGAAAATGACTGCTTATGATGTTCATGCTTCATGTTTAACCATTGTAAAAATAAAATGAATAACAGTATAAATAGATGTCTTTATTTGATGAAATAGTACAAAGGTTTGTCAATGAAATGGAAAGTATCAAGTTAAAATCAAAAGGATATTTGCAATGTGAGTGTAAGTGTAAGCTTTTGTCATCACTTGGTGCCCGTCGTTCTTTAATCTTTCACACTTTGACCATCTCCTTTAATATTATGAAGCAATTTGAAGCAAACTTTGCAGGAATGATGTATGGAAGCTCAATTACAAATCTTAGTTACAAAAAATGCCACCAGTGCGTAACATAGTTCAGTATAAGATTCAATGTGAAAACATCTTTTTCATCCATCTTCTGTTCTTGAGTGATATCTGAAAATTGTTTATCAAAAGTTGTTTATTTCTTTTGGATCCGAAAAGAGCAGAACATAGTTTAACAGTGGACCCTATGGGGAAATCATATTTTGATTTTCTTTCAAACCACGAACGCATATTCAACCATCTGTATGGGAATGGGGTATGGAAGATCCTGTACGAAGTTAGCCCATTTCAGTCGAATCCAACCAAAAAATAAGGTCACCTGTGTCGAACAGAGTTAAACACTGGACCCTTTGGGAAAAATATTAATTTAATCATCTGCTTGAACCAAACTCTGCTTGAATGATGTATAGAAGGCTTTTTTTACAAAACAAATACACATTTAATTCAAACTAGAGTAATGACTGTCGGAAACGACAGTGATCCCCGCACCCCCTGTTTGATACAGAAAACAGCTATAGACCCTGGGTATAATTTTTCTTAACATTTTTTAAATTAAACTATTGACAGTCACTATTTTTACATAAGGAATTAAAGAATATATGGTTGTTAGGCAGAATTCCAAAAAATAAGTAGTCTTTGAGACTTTCAGGAATTTTACCAAACTTGGAATCTTTTTTATATTTTGGAAATCAAATTGATGAAATGTTTCTTCTAATTCTAACAAATTTTTTAAGTATGGTTTCAATGTAAAATTTTGAAAAATTAGTGCTCTTTGACAATTTCAGGAAATTTACCAAATTTGGAATCAAATATTTTTCAAATTCAATTCGTGAAAATGATTGCCCCAATGGAAACAAATCCTAACAGTTTGTTTGCTAGATAGAATTCCAAAAAATATGTGGTCTTTGACACTTTCAGGAAATTTACCAAAATTGGAATCAAATATTTTTGAAATTCAATTGGTGAAAATGGTTGCTCTAAGTGAAACAAATCCTAACAGTATTGTTGCTAGGTATAATTCCAAAAAATAAGTGGTCTTTGACACTTTCAGGAAATTTACCAAAATTGGAATCAAATATTTTTGAAATTCAATTGGTGAAAATGATTGCCCTAATGAAAACAAATCCTAACAGTATTGTTGCCAAGTAGAATTCCAAAAAATAAGTGGTCTTTGACACTTTCAGGAAATTTACCAAAATTGGAATCAAATATTTTTGAAATCCAATTGGTGAAAATGATTAACCTTATCAAAACAAATGCTAAAAGTATGGTTGCTAGGTAGAATTCCAAAAAAATAAGTGGTCTTTGAGACTTTCAGGATATTTACCAAAATTGGAATCACATTTTCGAATTCTAAGATGTCAGAATTTTTTTTTCCAAATACTTGCCAAAATATAAGATTATATGCCAAAATGTCCAAAAATATCAGTCTTTGACATTTTCAGAAAATTACCAAAGTTGGAACCCAAATAAAAAT
The DNA here is from genome assembly GCA_002080025.1 of Modiolus philippinarum. Taxonomy (NCBI): domain Eukaryota; kingdom Metazoa; phylum Mollusca; class Bivalvia; order Mytilida; family Modiolidae; genus Modiolus; species Modiolus philippinarum. The sequence continues at coordinate 37,590 of MJUU01018153.1, read as the reverse complement.
TCTGAAAGCTTATTGCGCATCTACAGACTGTATGCAACAATTCTGCAACAAAATTAAATCCATAAATCCAAAAATGTAAGATGAGTTTGCGTCGCATATCATATGTGTCACAATCTACATTTTGTGGTCTTTGTCAAATCGACATCTTGGGGCCTCTTGTTTGCATCAAGATAAATATCAAAAATCCGAAAGCTTATTGCGCATCTGCAGCACATATGCAACAGTTCTATAACAAAATTAAAACCCTAAATCCAAAAATGTAGGAGGAGTTCGCGTCGCAAGGATGTGTGACGGACAGACGGACGGACGGACGAGGCCAACGACAATATCCCCGAACTTTCATTCGAAAGTGCGGGGATAATAAAAACTTCATTGGTACAACCTAGAAACAGCGACTGATCTTTACGTCTTGTTCCAAAAGAGATCATTACAGAATTCAATTTTTTTTTTATAAAATCCAGTGTTATCTTTACACATATTTAAAGGTTTAAAGAGCCTTGATCTCATGTATGTCGGTAGCCAATTATTGAATAAATACATTAGAATATAATTCGTTTCTCATTTGCGTTCTACACTCTCTTTCCTGTCTCAAGGAAAAATTCTGGTTAGGGACTACGGTAAGTCAATCGCCTCTAAAATCGTCTGATAATGCGATTAGTAATATTTTAACGTTAAGCGTAGTGTTTCTATAAATGAGGGGGATAACAAAATTATGGAACAGATATGTCAAAAGCCAAAGTCAAAGAGGCAAATGGACAAAGCATGTTCAATTGTCAACTGCAATGGTCCTGACTTGGTACAGGCATTTCAAAAGAAATGGTGGGTTAAACCGGTCAAATGGCACATCAAACCTCCCCTTCTATTGCTGAGGTGCCCGGTGCCAATCAACAACAATTTCTAAAAGGTCGTAGACACTAAAAGTAATGTTCACCCAGTATTTAGTAAAAATAAATTATCTTGAATTTCTGTTCGGACCGAAACCGAAGTTTTTCCACAAGGAACTGATCAAAACGTCGGTTGCGGATTTTTATTATTTTTCGGTCTATGGTTTTCTTGTGTTTTAAAATGAGACACAACATGTCGAAATTACCTCCTGTAGAGACTTAATTTACTGTAACTTCGGTAACTATATATAGTATATCCTTCCGGATCAAGTGAATTACGATATTTCTCCAGTTCGAGATAGTTAAATTTGTGATTTTCAACATGCGAGCTTTAGCGAGCATGTTAAAATCAGAAATTTAACTATCGAGAATGGAGAATTATCGTAATCCACGATCAAACGGAAGGATATATTGTTTCTCCAATGACTTTTACTGTGTTTCAGGTGTATAATCAATGATTCAGCACGGTTGTCAACGTTTGCCGCGCTATCTGAAAGCCTAGTAACGATGACGTCACAATAGACTTTATGAATGAAATGAAACGTTGCGGGACACATCACGCAGAAATTTAACCAACGTGTGGATTAAAAATAATACGTATTTTTAACCAACTGGGTTAACACGCTAAGAATTGGAGATTTATTTTTATACTACTTAAGAAACAAGCTCAGATGTGGTGTATTGTTTTATATCTGATAAATGACTTTGTGATTCATACTTTTTATCCTTAGAGAATGCAAGGGGAAAAATAAAGGCAATGAGTGACAACCTTTATTAGTAAATAATGGTTATACCATATTGTTGTCCCCTTTCACCCGATACCTCGTAATTTAGCATAGGGCTGCAAGTCACCTAACTGATTTCTTTCACCTACCTTGGAGTTAATTACATTATGGGGCCACATTAGTCTTGTTGTTTGAGAGGCTATAGTTTGAACGGAAAACTTTTCAAAGCAGGCCGCTATCCAGCGATGTTATTGAAAGCAAAACAGTAGAACACGCATACTGCGTGCCTCACAGAGTCATCTGATTAATCAATTTAACATTTTTGGTATTTTAGTTTAATTCTAAATATACATTTTGAATTAGTGCCAATTTCATACACTTTAACTGATTCTCAAATGAGCAAAAATAATTATGAGATACAAGGTTATATAAGGGGACCCTAAACGGAAAATGGAAATTATGAAAATTCAATAAAGTATTATAAACCTTTATATACTAAATGCTATCGGTATAACATCTAATAAACAAGTAAACAAATGGAGTCTTTTTCAGACAGACCCCCTCAAAGTAAAGACATACATCATTTGTCTTCATATTGGCTATATGATTGCGACGATTAGCTTGTTTAGTATATGTTTATAATGAGGTACATTGTTGTGGGAAACTGACAAACAAGCGATATAAATGCACATCAGAATGGGTGGCCAAGGGATAGATAAATAGTCTATTAACCGAGATTAAGCTTATAATAAATTTAAGCTTAAAACTCCTGGTAAAAGAGTCTTTTTGTCCAGTTTAGGAAAATCGCTGACACCAACATGGAGTCGTAGTGTCGCAACGTAATGACTTGAAACAATTCGAACATTGTGATCGTAATAGTATATACAATGTAAGTCTTATATCATTCATATATAGCATTAGATTTTAGTTCACCCTTAAACACTGAAGAAGTGAATATTACTTCATTAATTCAGAATAGCGACAATGAATAGCTTCGTCTTTTTCCTGCTTTTTTGGAGTTTGTCTTACCGATATGTTTCCAATTCCCGATTACCACTAGTACAGAATAATATGCAGGCACCTATAGTTGTTGACATTGATTTGTCCAATATGAATCAGGAATTAAAAAAATATATAGACAACGAAGTTAAAAAAGAAGTGAGGGAAATGTGTTTTAACAAAATTGATAACGTGGTGACACATAAACATACGAAACTAAAATCTGAGCTACTGGACGACATGTCTGATTCAATGAAAAAACATGAAACGCGAATTTCTTCTCTTTCCACTGATTTTGAATCACAGTTCAGACAATTGGTACAGAATTCAAAAAATGAAAATGAAGAACTGAGAAAACAACTGCAGGAGAGAAATAAAGCAAAAACTGATAAACTTGTGACCAAAGTAACCGGAATTGCGTTCGATTCAAAGAAAAAATATGACAATGAAATTTCTATTCTTAATCAAGATATTGAATTAAAATTCGAACTGCTTAAACAAAAATCAACAAAAGAACGGGAAACCTTCCAAAATCAGATGGAGAAGAAATTCAGTGATAGTACTGGTAGTATGAAGAGGGAAATCATGGAAATGAATAAACAAGTTACGTCTAGTCAAAAACAAGGTAAGAATTACCATTGAGTGAAAAGGAGTATGGCCAATATTTGGGTTAAAAGATAGCTCTACATTATATTAGTATTGAATATGTCACAGTTAAATTCTATGTGCATTGCATAGTTACAGTTTATCCAATCAGCAAGCCTAGTTCTTAGTGATATCGTGTAATAACTTTTACACGAAATGTTAGTGTGCCTTTTTCATAAGAAAATTTTCTCGCAAATATTGTTATCACTGGTGGTTAACAGGAGGTGTTTCTTCAAATCATTTCTTTAATTTTTGCAAAACTGTGGTAACGTGCTATTGCTGGATAAAATTCTTCGAATTAACAAAAGCTCCAAACCTTTTGACGTAATTATTACCTATTATTATGCTTCCTGTAAGAAACTGCATTAATAGTGTCTAATATACTATTTTGGCATAGTATACCTAAATACAATGCAACCTGTAAACATCTAATCAAGGCTGGTATTTCACATCCCTTATTTTACGGTAATGTTTTACATAAGAGGAAAAAATACTTAAACTCGCCTAACAAACTTATAAAACCTTTAAATCGTCTAATTCATAAGGGTTATAATTACGGTATTGTCGTCAAGTCATTACGTATGGCCTTCTTTGGTATTAACATTGATTTTTTGATAGGGTCTTTGCAATTTAACTAAACACATTCTAAATTTCTAAAATCTGTATTGCATGGACACGGGTTATGTATTCCGATATATACATGAAATCATTATTCTAAACTCCTCACAGGAAGGGATCTTGGTGGAAGCTGTATACTGAGGGTACATAACTTACTTCGTCAGTTGGTGATGGGTCTGGAGCTGGCATGTCAGTTAACTGTTAGTAGTCTCTTGTGATTTCATGTTTTTGTCCGTATATTTAGTTCTTTCAGTTTCATTTTTCACAATTGACTCAGTCCTGTTGCCAACTGAATTTTACTGTTGTTACGATTGTTTTTTGATTTATCACATTGGCTGTAGGGGGAAGGTTTGGATCCAATAAAACTTGTTTAACCCCGCCGCAGCAGGTTTGCACCTGTCCTAAGTCAGGAATTTATTAAGCCTTTGTGTGTCTTGTCCTTTTTCTAGTTAGTTTACTTTATGTCTATAGTAGTCTAGGATGATGTTTATTTCGCTGGACTTGATTGCTCTTTGTTCAGGGGCCGACTCCGACCTGCCGTTGGGTGTGGGGTTTTCTCACCGTGCATTGAAGATCTTATGGTGGCTTTGAGTTGTTGTTACTCACCTTTGGGTCGTTGTCTCTTTGACACATTCCCCGTTTCCCTTCTTTTCTCTACAGCCATGTACTATGCCTGTCACGTGACTTGGTAGGCGGAGCTACAGTATTGTCAATCAAATAGTGATGAAATCTTGCTTGTAGGATCTACTGTCATAGAAACAACCTTAATTTGGTAATATTTCTAATAAAATTAAGTGTTTACCCCACTTGTGACCATTCATTTTACTTATATATTCATTTTATATCATGAAATAAAGGAATTTTTGAGATCCGCCATAAAAAGTTTTTTTTTTTTTCAAATTTCCATGACATTATGCAACTATTTGAAATATAGGAATTTAAACTGACAGTAACCAAATGAAAAGAACAACTATTTATTAACTTGGAAATTGTAATTAAAAGATGAAAATTAATGACACAGTCAGCATAATAATGATAATAACATTGTGTTTNTGCCAAAATAGTGGTCAGGGTTGAATACACATAGTGCACTCCCCTTTGGGTCTCAACCCTGATCACTATTTTGGCATAGTCATTGCTAAACACAATGTTATTATCATGATAATGATGATAATGATAATAATAGAATACTTCGCATAATTATCAGATATACAGCATATAGGACAAAATATTTACAATATTGAAAAACACCAATTTATTAATCATTATAATAGCAAAAACATCTGATATCTTGCCATTTTGACCTATGGTACTGTCGTGTTGTAAGAAAGTATAAACATTTTGGACATTTCAAAATATTCAAAATATATGAAATTTATTCATTTTAATAATTTTTAAAAATTGATTAACAAGAATTTCAAGTGCTATTATATTTCACGTCTTTTAGACAACTGGGTTAATCGTGTCATAATGCTAATCCTTGTTTTCATGTTCAAATGTGTACATTATTTAGCGGCTCTGTTCACTCTGGATTTTCCTGCTTTGTCCGTCTTTGTATGTATTGTTATTGTTTGTTCCACCTTATGCTAAACTATCTATAATCCGTTATTGGAATTTATCACCCTTTAAGGTAAATTTGTCACGTCAACGAGATTAATGTAAATTACATCATAAATACTTTTTGTATACTGGTACTTTAAAATGGAAGATTGGATTTCAGTAGCGAACTGTATAAACCATCTCTGTAAAATTCTGTTAATTATTTGTCAAAGTTATATATTCATTGTTGGACGTATTAGATCACATATTGAAGTAACCAGAGTGTGCGTTGCAAGATGTAGTGCCCACCATCAGAACTTCGTCTCATTGTGACATTTGATGCATTATTGTTGTGTGTACGGCACCAGGCTAGCACCCATCTTATCTACACAGGAGACGCACAAAAGTCTCGCTGTGACAGTACCCTCAAAACAAAACACATGAAAATTAAGGATCGGAGCAAACAAAACTAAAAAATAGAAAAAACTTAAGTTCGAAATTAAAAGTGTTAATTGAGAAATTATTTCAGTATTAAAAATATTGAATTCGAAAAGTAAAAATTATCAAATGACCCAATGGTAAACTGAATATTAATATATATTAATGCCAACTAATAAGTATGTCAAATATTCCCAAGATTAGAAATATATATGTTTTAATTTCCTTTATTTTTTTCATCTGAAGAACAACATCGTTTCAGCATATTATTTAGTAAAATACCAAAATGTAACGAAGTACCACCTAGAAAATTAAGATTTTTCCCAAACCAGGCTTTAAGAGATATTAGAATTGAAAGTTGACAACATCCCCCCTCCCCTGAAAAAATATTGCCGTCATCAGTACAAAAACAGGAAGTGATGTCATCGGCTGTGCATGTAGAGCTTAAACAAAACCACTACAGTCATGTGACTGTAAGCGGCCTTCACCTGACTAGAACATGAAGTTGTAGGTTGCACATGCCAAACCGGAATTAGATACTTTGTTGCCTATTGTTAAACATAAATGAAAAAAAAAATAAGTTATCAGTTACAAACTCAGATTTAATTTGTGATATATTGTATGATAGTTCTACATGTGACCCCGCAAGGGTCCTATAGAGAGATAAAGGAACGCACATGCAGGACCGGCAGTGGTGCGTATGTCCTGTTGGCCGCCATTTTCATCGGAAATTACCTAATATGCTATACATAGATATTTTTAATGATATTGACTATATGAAGGAGTTGATATTTCTCATATTGGTCTGAGAACCCAGGAGTGATCGTAATAAAACGGATGTCACCAGTGGCTTGTTCTGGGAGTACTTCTATCACTTCTGCGTTAATTTTTCGGTAGGGGAGATAGCTGTTGTTGATCTTTGGTGATTTCGGTTTTTCACATCTTTTGTGTTTAAGCTATTATTATTTCCCCCTTTTCTTAACCCTTTGTGTGCACTATTTCCTTTTTTGCACGACTATCTCCCCATTCGATTTAATTTTTACAGTTATTTTCCCCCTTTTCAGTCCTTTTACTGTGCTATTTTATTATCATTTTCCCCTTTCTCACTTTATTTCAAGATTATCTGCCTTTCTCATCCCATTCGGTTTTGTTTAAGTTTTGGCTTCTTCCTTGATGTTTCTCTTTTTGCCACTTTAGTGTGATTTGTGCACCGAGCGACAAAAACATTTCACCTGTATGAGACAAGGCTTGTACATCGAACGATAAAAACATTTTACCTATGTGAGAAAAATTCTAGGTTTTGACAAGAGGCACACCACTAATTCGGCCTCCCATTGACTCGTATGTTAAATTCCGGGATTTCAAAAATTCACATAAAGCCTTGTCTCATACAGGTAAAATGTTTTTGTCGCTCGGTGCACAAATCAAACAAAACTGTCTTCAATAAAATTGGAAATAGGAATTGAATATTTATCAATCAATTCTGGATATTGTCCAATAAATTTCTTCAGGACATCAAATCTTTGAGTTGTTATTGCTCCCCTTAGGGTCGTTGTCTCTTTGACACATTCCCCGTTTCCCTTCTTTTTCTTAATCTACCAGTCCCCCACTGGTAGCTATCTTGGAAATGGTATTGACCTCCCATAGGGATGACTTCATTGGTAATACAGGGCTGTACGGCAGATTCAGATGCTTATTTCAGAAATTTTTGGTATTTAATTGATTTCTATATTATTTATTTGGGTCTATGGTCACTCGCATAAGAATAATGTTGACTGTCTTTTCCAGCTCGTATAAAAATTGTGAGAAGCTGTATTAAAAGTTAGTCTAAAATTTATGATGAATAAATTAAA
>MJUU01018153.1:0-17757 GCA_002080025.1 Modiolus philippinarum | reverse complement strand
GGGGGGGGGGGGTAGATTTTGTTTACATGTATAAAATAGGAGGGTAAAATTTCAGACAACCGAGCAGAATAAATATACAGATACCGAAGTCCCGAAATAGTTTAATTTTGTATAATTATACCATACTGAGGTACGTTTGTCCCTGTAAGAGCCTGAACAGTGATTACCTGCTAAATTGAACACAATGGTACATACCAACCGCTTTTTGTACCTTGGGAACGTTATATCATTATGGATGAAAGAAATATATATATCTTTGAAATCCATTATTTCATATTTCGATACGATACTTTTAATCAATTTCAGTTAAACTATTTCAAATTTAAATTTGATTACTGGAAAGTTGCATTGTCGTAATTACCGTTGAAACAGACTATAGACAACTGAATTCTTGATTCAGCAGCTTTTTATCTTTTCAAAAAAAAATTAAGCAAGTACGTGCAGTACAACAAGCATGCTGTGTCATACAGTCTAACAGACCATTCAAAATTTACTTTTTAGTATCTGATTTTATTTTTGATTCCAAACACATTCTTAATTAGGGCCAATTTTCTACAAATATTAGATACAAGGTTATTAAGGGGCAAATTTCTTTCTGTATTTGAAACCTGTATATACTAAATGCTGTCGGTATAATATCTAAAAAACAAGTAAAGAACAGAAGTCTTATTCAGATATACCCCCTTAAAGTGAAGATATAAATCATTTGCTTTCATACTGGCTATGTGATTGCGATGATTACCTTGTTTAGTATAATTATGTTCCTAATGAAGAACATGTTATATAGGAAATAGACAAAGAAGAGATTTTAAACGCACATTAAAATCAACAGTCTGTTAAGCAATATAACGTATATAATAGATTTAAGATTTGAAACTCAGTGTAAAGGAGGTTTTTTGTCTAGCTTAAGAAAATCGCTGACACCAACATTGAGTCGTAGTGTAGCAACGTAATGATTTGCAACAATGCAAACATTGTGAACGTAAAATTATATAAGTCTTTAATTATTTATATATAACTTTAGAATTAAGTTCACCCTTAAACACTGAAGAAGTGAACTTTAATTCATTTATTCAGAATAGCAACAATGAATAGCTTCGTCGTTTTCCTGCTTTTTTGTAGTTTGTCTTCCAGATATGTTTTCAGTTCCCGGTTACCACTGGTACAGAATAATATGCAGGCACCTATAATTGTTGACATTGATTTGTCCAATATGAATAAGAAATTAAAAAAATATATAGACAACGAAATTAAAAAGTGAGAGAAATATTTTTTAACAAAATTGATAATGTGGTGACACATAAACATACGGAACTAAAATCTGAGCTTGTAAATGATTCTGAATTACGTTTCAAACAACTTGCCCAGAATCTAAAACGCGAAAATGAAGAACTGAGAAAAAAACTGCAGGAGAGAAATAAGGCAAAAACTGACAAACTCGTTTCAAAAGTAACCGAAATGGCGATCGATTCAAAGAAAAAGTACGACAATGAAATTTCTGTTCTAAATCAAGGTATTGAATCAAAATTCGAACAGCTTAGACAAAAATCCTCGAAAGAACGGGAAGTCTTCCAAAAGCAGATGGAGAAGAAATACAGTGATAGTACTGGTAGTATGAAGAGGGAAATCGTGGAATTGAATAAACAAGTTACGTCTAGTCAAAAACGAGGTAAGAATTACTCTTGAGAGTAAAGGAATAGAGGTTCAGTGCATGGATTACAAAGATTACTTCAGGTAATATAAGTACTGTATACAGTCACATCTAAACTCTATGACCTTAAATATTCTCACATGAACTGGTTTTACAACTTCAATGTATTGCATGGTTACAATTTATTCAATCATCTACAATATACGAATCACCCTCGTCCTTCGTAATTTCAGGAAATAAATTATACACCTTACGTGAAATGCTTCTCTCTAGACTTTTCTTTCATTTACCATTAGTTGTTTATATACCTCAAAATATATAAAAATGTTCGGAGAGTAGATACAATTTTGTACATTTATATTATATGCATTGACCTATAACAAAGAAAATATGATCCATGTGAAAAATATTTAACCCTGTTGGAATGGATAAAACTCAACAATTTTTCATCAATTTTAGATATATAAAACATCATAAATTTCCATATAGTTAGCTTCTCTAAAACTTACCGTATGTTTTAATTAAAATGTTTGCGAGTGACTGCCATCTAAAATCAGAATAAGCAAATAAAGGGATATGATATGGAGTAAATGTACATGGGACAAGACAAAATCTCTATAAATACATGGTAAGATTAATCAAATTGAACAACACTTTGTCGTTGTTCTTCATCTTGAATTAACAATGCTGTTTTAAATGGGATCATCATCCGATAATTATAGCTTCCTAACATTACAGAAGATATCTTTCATTGAGTTTTTTTTCATTCGGTCCGATCCTATACTGTCTCCCCTTTGGCTTGCATTTTTGAAAGGTTTTGAACATACCCGACAAAGGATTATTGTGATCAATACTGATTACAGACTTTTTTTTTCTTTTTTTTTTAGGGGGGGAGGGCTTCAAAAATAAAACCTTGATTATACAATGTACGCCTTCTGATGAATATCCTTAGTCTGACTATAGGCCGCGCGAGCAGAGAAAACACATTACAGTCAGTATAAACCAGAGGCTCCCAGGAGCCTGTATCGCTCACCTGGTTTTCATTTGCCACAATTAAGCTAACATTGTAAGTTATACAGTTGAACTTCAGTCTCTCCAACCTTGTTAGCTTAAACACAACCAATATCTTGAACTGTATTTTAAGTCTGATCATGTTTTACTGTATGTCTTTGTTGGGCTTTTTTGACACAAAACATTCTTGCTAGTGACCACTTTTGACACCAGTTTTGAAGTCGAGACATCATTTTGTAAATGGCGGTCATCGACAATTTTTAACACCATAAAGTCGCAACATCAATATCTATTTGGAAACCAAATTTTATTGAAGTCGGACAATGTTGAATTTTCTGGCCTTATTTGGTGGCCATTTTAAAAATGGCAGGCAACAAACAATTTTTAACATCAGTTTTGAAGTTGCCACATCAATACCTATTTGGAAACCAAGTTTCATTGAAATCACACAATGTTGAATTTTCCCGCCTTTTTGGCGGCCATTTTGAAAATGGCGGTCAATGAACAATTTTCAACACCGGTTTTGAAGTCGCAAAATCAATATCTATTTGGTAACCAAATTTCATTGAAATCAGACAATAATGAATTTTCCCGCCCTTTTTTGGCGGCCATTTTGAAAATGGCAGTCAACGAACAATTTTTCACATCAGTTTTGAAGTTGCCACATCAATATCTATTTGAAAACCAAATTTCATTGAAATCGGCCAATGTTGAATTTACCCATCTTTTTTGGCGGCCATTTTGAAAATGGCGGTCAACGAACAATTTTTGACACTGGTTTTGAAGTCGCAACATCAATATCTATTTGGACACCAAATTCATTGAAATTTGACAATGTTGAATTTTCCCGCTCTTTTTTGACGGCCATTTTGAAAATGGAAGTCAACAAACTATTTCAACACCAGTTTTGAATTCGCCACAGCATGGCAAACATTTCATCATTTCACATTTAACCTTCATCTTCTATAGTTTTGGAAATAAAAGACAAAAAATACAAAAATTTAAAAAATTCGGTGAAAAAAAGGGCAATATCTCCTACAAGGGGTTTTGATTTTCTTCAAAATTTCAGGGTGGGTAGATCTTGATATTCAAAACATTTTTGCAATTTAAATTTGAAACTCAATCTGTTATAGTTTTCAAATAAAAAATAAAATAAATTAAATTTTTGAAAATTTTACGCAAAAAGGGCAATAACTCCAAGACGTGTTTTCTGATTTTCTTCAAAATTGCAGTGCGGGTAGATCTTGCCATGCTGATCATTTTTACCACATGTCAGATTTTTGATACCTGTAACGGTTTTCGAGTTATTTGCAAAATACAGCAATTTACCCCTATGTTCTATTTTTAGTAACAGCAGCCATGTTGTTTGATCCTCGGACTAATCGAACATAATTTTGAAACTGCATACCCTGGTGATGATTCGGGCCAAGTTTGGTCACAATTCGCCCAGCAGTTTCAGAGGAGAAGATTTTTTAAATTGTTGACAGACTGACGGACGGACAACGGACGACGGAAGGACGACGGACGCAAAGTTATGGCAAAAGCTCACTTGGCCTTTTAGGCCAGGTAAGCTAAAAAGGACGAACATTTTCATGGGAGGGCTTTGGCGATTTTGCCCAGAAAAATTATTTCTAACATAGCCATTTCTAACGAATTGTTTAGTTTCACCACATCATGGTCATGTAATTGTCTCCACCCCCAAAAAATCGTTTCAAAACAAAATTAAATTATTATTTCATGAGAAGTAGGATTGGAAAATTTATTTTCACTGGCACCAAGTTCAGATCATTTATTTACAAAATCGCGCAAGTCAACACCCCTCCCCGAAAAATAAAATAGTTACACATATATCCCTTAATATTATGAGGAAAATAACAGGACTGGTAATCTTTAAGGATTAGTTTGTTTTCAAATATAACTACATCTTACAGCAAAATCACAAGCATTTGTGAGAGATGTTAAAATTTGTTACCGAGATGCATTATTTATTCAGTAACTTCGGTATCATGTTATTTATTCAGAACCATTTAATTAATCCTACAGTTTGAATGAGGAATGTCAATGAAAACGTATTTAATGTTAGTGTTTTTTTTTGTTTTATATTTCAGTGGCCTTAACATCGTGTATTTCATCATATGCAACACGTCCCCATGGTTATATTTGGAGGTTTTGGGACGTAAGAACTAGAACGGGTATTAACAACATAAATTCATTTGTAAAGACAGGAAAGTTTATTTGTGAAGCTGCTGGACTGTACCTTGTATCTGCCTGGATTATGTCAAATACAAAAGCTGCCCATTTCTTCATCTATAAAAATGGTAACAAGATTGTCCGTGTATACATCACAATGAACAATCGTAATGACTTTTATATTGGTACTGGTATTGTAGCTGTAGATCTTGCGGTAAATGATATAGTGTGGGTGTCACCTGGCAAATCAATGTTGGCATACACTTCTCTGAGTTCATGTTTAACCATTGTGAAGATAAAATAACAAACTGTTCAATTAGACATATAGTTCAAAATTGAAAATCACATTTCATTTGTCAAAAGTAGTATATTTCATTTTAAAATCACCATAATAAGTTATTTACAGGTGAAGCTTAATAACAATTCGTTTTGAATTTATTATTTATTTATTTATTGGTGCATTTCGATATTATTTTATTTATCTTATATATGTAGTATCTAAAGCAATCTTCTACTCTGTCCGGCCAAGTTAACTTTCTGGCCATTATAATTTTGTTACTGAAATCATGGTGTTCCTGTATCCCTTTATTTTAAACAATTTGTCTGACAGCTTAAAATACGTATGTATGTTTGATTTGACCATATTTCTTCAAATTTGGTGGGGTCCTTATTGCGACTTTAAAAACAAAGAAAAGCGAAGCGCCTGGAAATGAACAGTGTGCATAATCTCAAAGTATCTTGAAGGTCCCATCGATTACGTTGTCGTTTCTAAGAAAATAAAGCTTTTTTTTGTTTTTTGTTGTTTTTTTTTGTCTTGAGACAACTGTAGTATGATTCATGGAAGAAACACTGACCTGGTAGAAGTGGTTTTTTTGTGTATGCGTGTGTGTGTGTGTGTGCATTATTTTTAATTCTAATATGGGAACAATGGAAACCATGACGACTAGCCATATGAAAATCTCCAATAACATAATGAGCGACTTCACAACAGTCACCGTTGAAATAAGAGAGATATAACTATGTTAAATAATTTTATCATATTTTCTCCCTTGCATAATTTCTGTGTTCTGTAAATTCAGCAACAGATTTAAAGCTTGTCTATTTCAGTTCTCCTTTTTGTAATGAAAATGTTGAGTATTGATTATAGGAATAATAATTGTAAATACTTTAGAACTTCCTATACATTTTAAGCAATTATTTTGTAAATTTGTTTAATGAATGAAACCTAAATGAACAAGTGTTAGACAAAAATAATGCAATTATACCTAAGTGCAGATAAAATAAAAGCATTTGCAGGAAATAAACCGAAGTATGTCAAAAAGCTGTGAAGAACACATGCAAAAAAATTCTTACTGAAAAGTCAAGGGCAGAGGGTAACAAAAATCCAAGGTCAGTGAAGAACAAAAAGCCAAGGTCAGACAAGAACAAAAAGCCAAGGTCAGAGAACAAAAAGCCAAGGTCAGAGAAGAACAAAACGCCAAGATCAGAGAAGAACAAAGGTTTGAACAAGTGCAAAATTGGTTAGTTTTTTTCTTAGATATTGTTAGTTTGAAAATAAATCTGTTTTCGGGGCCAGTACCGAAGTACTGGCCTACTGGTTTTGTGAATACCCTCGTGGACTTCTATCAACAGTGGCCATAAATAAATGAATACCGCAATTTCTGAAAAATTAGTTTCTGCAGATGGCCATTTCGACAACTTGGTTATTTTTGGTGCATATCTAATAAATCCTTTAGGAATTTTATAAACCGCAAATTGTCAAAAAGTTGACAGAGACCGAATAATCGGATATTTTGAAACAAGGTCAGACCTATGCAAGAGAGAGATACTCCTCAGGTTTTAACAAATTCCAAACAATTTACGGAAATATTTGCTTAATACCTGAAATATTTTCATTCTTACATTTCAACCAGCATGAAGATTAAAGATGAAGTAAATTAACAATTCCAATAGACTTTGATATAAATCAAACGCCACATCAAAATAACACTAATGTATGGCAAATCACACAAACAGATGATCAGCAGATCACAAAAAGTTCACCAATAGATGACACACCGAACACATACACGGAACAGTTACAATGATATGCAAATTAAATGAGCGACAAGCACATCACATATATTGCCAAGCAGAAAATCTAAATCAAATCTCAATATAATGCATTAATGGCAAACAACATTTTTCGAACACTAGTTGATAAGCTGGTCTCATTAATCGAACGGAAACAGGCAACAAACTGATAAAAACCGAATTAATGCCGATAGATGAGAAACAGATCAAGCAAACCGACTAAACGCAAATTGATGACAAACAGATCAAACAAACCGAAGACTATTAGATGACAAACAGATCAAACAAACCGATCACCAATACATGACAAACATATCACACCAACCGAACATTTTTAACGAATATTTTGCAAAGTATAACTAAAAAAAAGAGTTGAGTATTAGTATCTGATAAATTAGGGATAAAAATAACTATACCAGGTCAGTCTTATGCAATAACCTCAAGATGAGTCAAATAGAGCTGGAACGTGAAGCAACCACAATATCAGTGGGTACAGGGTATATGAGACCCACAATGTCAACAGGTGTTTTCTAATTTCTAGCAAATTTAACCAAAGCCTGATCGCCGTCATAAAAATATTTCTGATCTCTAGAGATAGAACAACTCGCGTGACAATTCCCGCCAAATCTATTCGGAACATAATCCTCGGTGTTTTACATTATGTCATTAGAGAAACATTTTCTACAATTTAAACACAATATTTATGAAATTTCTCACATCTTGTTAAATAAATTTTCAAAAGTTTCAAAACTCGGCAAGCCTCGTATTCAAACATATGCAAAATTTATTTAGCTCGATGTGAGAAATTTCATAATCAACTTAGTTATCGTTGTAGAAAATATGTCTGCCAAAGTTAAAAAGCACCGACGACTAGGTAATGCTTTCCTGTAAGGGCGCATTGAATTAAAAGAAGAACTGAGTGGGTGTTTCGTGTCGGTTTTATTTTTTATTTCATTAATTTCTTTTTTTTTTTTTTTTATTTTGCTGCAATCAGATCGGAAAGGATATTAAAATCAGGATTAAGCTGCAGAAGCGTTTTCAGAGTCAAGACACGCATAGCAAAACGATGCATTAAAAATAAAACAAAAGAGAGCATAACAGGATACCTTTATTGAGTGGTTAGATACCAAATCACGTATCATTATTGAAAAAAGTCAGATTTCAGAATTGTGCCAAAGACGTAAAGGTTGTACGATAACCATGCTATCACTTTTAGACATTCTATCTTTTTTTCAAAAGCCAGTTCTTCTAACCAATACCGTTGTTAATATATATTGAATTGATCGAAAGTTAAAACAAGTCAGGTAAACGAAGGTTGTTGACTTATTCTGCCTTTGATGTCCTGATCTTACTCTTTAAGTAACTATATAGGATTATTTAAATATTTGTAAAAGGGCATAGTCTTAAATCACAATGTGTTTAATCCAAGAGAGTCTCCAAAGATCAATCTTAGCTAAGACATATCTTAGGATTGTCTTTGTCCAAATTTCGCCCTAAGTCATTACTTAGGACCATCCTAAGATATATCTTAGAACAGAGTTGTGTCTTAAAACCATCATAAGATATATCTTAACTTATGACACGTTCATTACACAGGCCCCTGGCCTACATACAAGTACAAATTCTGCAAAAACTATAGATATTAACGATAGTGTAACAGGGGATTGGATTTTTTTCCGGCAGTGTATTCCTTCCTTTTGGATAAAATGCACTAGGGTAGAATATCCACATCTAATTGACCAATCACAAAGGAGTACTAACCGTGACGGAATAAACACCAAGGTAATAATACAATAGACTGTTATATACCGAGGAATCCTACACGTTGGAAAGAAAGAACAATTAGAACTGTTAGTCATGCTTAAAATTGGAATTGAGTTAACAGTGGAGTAGACATAGTGCTTGTAAAACTGTCTTGTAACCGATTTTTAAGTAATCTCTCCATATCAGTAAAACAAATATAAGTAAAAGAACATTGATTTTAATAAAAACAAAAAGAACTTCAAAAATACTAGAAACGGCTCAGAACTCAAAAACAAATACATGTATAATAAAATGGTTAAAAATACAAAACACAAAAACAAGCACGACCCAAACAGCATTTATAGATGACGTCAGGTGCTGCACTTTGATATATCGAAAATACTATTCTTCCGTAAATACATGGCTGCTTTCCGTGTAAGACAGCCCATAGAAGACAAGGTCACGTAAAGCTGTCTAACACGGGTTCACGTCCAATCCAACGTTGCGATTTGTTCGACGTCACAATTGTTGCCATAATAAACTCCTTGAATGATTTGACGTTACAAATGAAAACTCAGGAAAAGCAAGATTTTTTCTCCTGTGGTTTGATCGTTGTATTTTACGGAAAAATAGCTTCTTATATTCGACCAAAATAAAAGATCGGGATATCTTCCACTTGTGTAAGAAATTTTTCGTCTTTTACGCTCGTTTCACTCGGGAAAAAAATTTCTCACACTCGTGGAAGATATCCCTTATCTTTGATAAGGTCTCGTATAAGAAACTAATAATCTATTATGGATTTCTCCCGAGGGAACCTTTTACCTTTAGTGTTGTCTGGTGCGTTCAGTGCACCAACCGACAGGCGATGGCACTATTCGCACCAGACAACACTAAAGGAAAACGGTTTCTAAGATGGTAGCTCATAATTTATTTAGTACATCACAAAACTAGAAGTGGTGCCATAAGAAAAGATGGCCATCCCCGCACTTACCTTTTTGACATAGAAAAAAGTTGTTATAGACCTTTGGGGTAATTTTCCTCAACATTTTTTTAAAAAAAATTATTGATAGTCACTATTTTTACTAATGAAAAATACAAGGATATACGGTTGCTAGGTAGAATTTCCAAAACTGAATTTTCTTTGAGACTTTCAGGAAATTTACCAAATTTGGAATCAATTATTTTCTAGATCGAATTGGTAAAAATGATTGCCCTAATAGAAACAAATCCCAACAGTATGGTTGCTAGGTAGAATTCCAAAATATAAGTGGTCTTTGAGACTTTCAGGAAATTTACCAAAATTGGAATCAAATATTTTTGAAATTCAGATAGTGAAAATGTTAGTCCTAATTGAAACAAATTACTACATGTATGGTTACTATGTAGAATTCCAAAAAAATAAGTGGTCTTTGAGACTTTCAGGATATTTTCCAAAATTGGAATCATATTTCAGAATTCTAAGTATTCAAAATTTTAATTTTTTCCAAACTCTTGTAAAAAAAATGAGAGCATATGCTAAAAGTTGAAAAATATGAGTCTTAAACATTTTCAGGAAATTTATAAAAGTTGGAACCGGAATCAAAATTCCGAAACTTCATTGCACATCTGCAGACTTTATGCAACAATTCTATAACAAAATCAAATCCATAAATCAAAAAATGAAGAAAGTCCACTGAAAAGCTCACATGTGTCAAAATCTACATCTTGGGGCCTATTGTTTGCATCAAGACTAATTCATAAAATCCGAAAGCTTATTGCGCATCTGCAGCATATATGCAACGATTCTATAACAAACTCAAAACATTTAATCCAAAAATGAAGGAGGAGTTCCACTAACAAGCTCACAGTTGTCAAAATAGACATCTTTGGACCTCTTGTTTGCACCAAGACCAATATCAAAAATCCGAAAGCTTATTGCGCTTCTGCAGCATATATGCAACAATTCTAAAACAAAATTAAAACACTAAATCCAAAAATGAGCGAGCAGTTCCACTGACAAGGTCCATCTAATGGACAGACGGACAGACGGACGGACGGACGGGACCAAAACAATATCCCCGCATTTTCTTCAGAAAAGTGAGGGGATAAAAAGACAAGCTAGAAAAGAATCAAAAGTACAGTGAACAGGAAGTCAAATGAGGTATAGTCCCGTCGTCAAGTAAAGTGTACCGCTAACGAGGTAAACAAATGACTGTTCAATTATAGTGATCAGATCATCTAATAAAATCATGGGATTTTTATCCCCCCCCCCGCTTAGCGAAAGCAGGGGGATTATGTAATGCAGAACGTACGTTTGTAATGCTCCCCGATAGCTCTGGAACTATAAAAGATACAAATTTGAAACTCGGCACCATACTAGAGTATGATCAGAAGTAGCGCACTGTGGATTCTGAATTTGGGTCAAACGCCCTAGGGGCAAATTATGGGCGAAAACGAATTTTCGCGATATCCAATAATTGAAGAAATTTCGAAGGCCATTTGGGCTAGAAAGTTGAAACTCGGATATGGACTCACATATTATGTAGCAACTTCACAGAGGGTGTCGGAACTTTGGTATGACCCCTCATGGCATGGCCTCTAAGGGGTCCAAAAAATGAAAAAATCGATTCCGCTGGAACTCCTCTTACACTTTAAATCGCAGAAACCTTGTAATAAGGGTATAAGTAACACTATAAAAGTTGTCTGTGCCGAAGGTTTCGGAATTTTGAAATTTGCCCTCAGGGCGGAAAAATGAGCGAAAATGTATTTCGAGATATCCAGTAATAAGCGAAATCTTCTGAAGCATTCATGTTTGGAAGCTGAAACTTTGTATGCAAGTTCGATTATATACATCTCATTTACTGATGATAGAGGACTTTTGGTATGACCCCTGGGGGCATGCCCTTAAGGGGCCAAATAATGTTAAACAATTAGTACTCATCAGAACGACTGGAACTCTATGTATAATTTCGATTTGTGTTTTATATTTTCATGAGGAATTATTGGAATTGCTCTTTGAATACGTTCTAAGCTTTTGGAATTTAGACCCCGGTGCCAAATTTGGTAAATTCCCTGAAAATGTCAAAGACTAATAATTTTTGAAATTTCAACATGAAGTTTTATAATTAAGCAATATTTTAATGTCATTAGTTAGTATGAACACTAGGATTCCAAAAATATGATTCTAATTTTGGTAAATTTCCTGAAACTCTGAAAGACGAATTATTTTTGGGAATTTTACCTAGCAACCATATCTTTTTTGATGCCTTATAGTTTTAATTATCATTTTCAATGGTCAGATTGCAAAAAACCTATATTCTAATTTTGGTAAAGTTCCTGAAACTCTCAAAGACCCATTATTTTTTGGAATTCTACCTAGCAACCATATCTTTTTCAATTATTTAGAGTTATAATGAATTTCAACTGTCAGGTTGAAAGAATCTTTGATTGTAATTTTGGTAAATTTCCTGAAACTCTAAAAGACTCATTATTTTCGGGAATTTTACCTAGCAACCATATCTTTTTTTATGCCTTTTAGATTTAATAATCATTTTCAATGGTCGGATTGCAAAAAAAATTTATTCTAATTTTGGTAAAGTTCCTGAAACTCTCAAAGACCCATTATTTTTTGGAATTCTACCTGGCAACCATAGCTTTTTCAATTATTTAGAGTCATAAGGATGAATTTCAACTGTCAGGTTGCAAGAATCAATGATTCTAATTTTGGTAAATTTCCTGATACTCTCAAAGACCAATTACTTTTTGGAATTTTACCTAGCAACCATATCTTTTTGATGCCTTATAGTATCAGTGATCATTTTCCATTGTCAGATTGCAAAAATTTTTGATTCTAAGTTTGGGAAATTTCCCGAAACTCTCAAAGACTCATTATTTTTTGGAATTCTACCTAGCAACCATATCTCTTTCAATTCCTTACAGTAAAAATTATGATTTTTAACAGCCAGGTTGCAAAAATCTTTGATTCTAATTTTGGTAAAGTTCCTGAAACTCTCAAAGACCCATTATTTTTTGGAATTCTACCTAGCAACCATATCTTTTTGGTGTTTTACAGTACTGTTACGATGATTAATTTAGTTTCAAAAACACAGTTTTTTTTTACAAGGGGAGGGGGTCCAAAAAGGGGTAGCGGGGGGATCGCAATCTTTGATTTGCTGTTTTTCATTACCTATAATATACCAAATTTGATCCGCTTTACTGAAGACAGAGATGTCTCCTCTGTCTCCAGTTAATTGTAACGACATTTGTTGAGAGTTGTTGTGACCTCTTTTCTTTAGTTTTGTAATGGTGTTCTCTCGTTAGTGGTCGTTTGGCATTCATTTTTGTCATGGTCCTTGTAGCTCCCTCATGTGCTATGTGTTTGTGGAAATTTACGATTTTTATGCAACTTAAATGTTTTCGTATTTTGAAATCACTTGGCGGATGCCACTGCTGGTGGACCAGAGGTCCCGATGGTATTCACCAGCCCTATAGACAGACTTGTTTGACATGATAAATCTGCCATGTGTTTTGTGGATATTTAATGTCTTTTTCAAAATTGTGACCCATTAGAGGTACAGAGACTTCGTTCCATGTATGGCACTCGGTGGATGTCCTTTGTGCTAGATTTGGCCTCCTGTTTTGTTATTTCTGTTGATGGGTGCTTCCTTTTGACTACTTTTGCGTTGTGGCTTTCCATGTTGTTTGATTCTGATTCTGCTGGTGAGGATGTTCCTTGGGACGTGTGTGGATCATGGCGAGGTTTGCTGTTAATTATGCATTTTTTGTTCTTGAGTTCCCTTTCTTGCAATTTGCCATGGTGTCCTGTCAAGTATACAGAAGTGGATAATGATGTGCATGCATGGTGTCAAGTCGTGAATACAGTAAATTAAGTATTATACTAAGTCGTACTTAATGTGCCATAATTTCAATTTACTGACATAAGCCTTTTATTTGAATATACTATAATCTCCTGTCATGAGTTCTGTATTGCTTTTACTATAGTCTCCTGTCATTAATATAGTATTGATTGTACCATGGTCTCCTGACGTGAATAATTTATTGGAATTTACTATAGTCTCCTGTCATGATTATATTTGTATTAAGTTGTACCATAGTCCCCTGTCCTAAGTAATTGTATTTGGATGTAAAAATATACTGTCGTGAACACTATATTCTGTGATACCCTAGTAATTCACGAAAAATCAATGTTGCTTTACCGCAATTTACGGGCCGAATATCTTTTTTTTTTTGTATGGTCTGTATTTTGTTGTCTCCGTCGTAAATGTTATTATCAAATCACCATTGTTCATTCCGTATTTCAAACAATTAAAGGTTTACTTAACGCTTGAACTTCTATTTATATTATCGGAATGAAATTTACAAGAAGTAAGTAATTTTTTTATTTAAACCCAGACTACATTTACAACAATACAATAAATCACATAAGTTCCAAAAGTTTATATGGCATCCAGCAAGATCTTGGCATCCATTATGCATTTAATTGCGTGCAAATTAGACACTAACAGACTTGAAGAACAGGAGTCATGCGAATTTATTGTTCGTCTCCGGTCTTTCGTTTCAGTAGTAACTCGTAAAATGTTCCGGTAATTAAATATATATAACAATTTAACTTTATTTGCAAAAGACAGACATAAACCCATAAGGGTTATAGCAAATACAATGTATAATATGCACAAATAAGAACAAATACATATACTAGTAGCACAAGTTAAACATTTTGATGTGGCATATGTAATATTCAATTAAAATATACATTAAAGCAATAGATATTAATTAAGAGTCTCCTCTCCTCAGATCAAACGACTGTTTAACAAAAGAAACTACTTTATCTATATCTTCTGGTTTGGGGGGATTAAGAATTATTTTCAGTTTTTCAATATAGTTTAGATTCTTGAAGTTGTCATATAAATTTACATAATATTCTATGAAATCATCTCTATGATTTTTGTTATTACCACAATCAAAAAATAAATGTTTTTCATCATCCAGAACTTTACAAAATTGACATTTTCTTTCTTCTCTGGGTATTTTTAGATATCTTCCTTTTTCAATCAAAAGTTGATGTTCGCTTAAACTAAATTTGGTGATGAAATTTCGTTTTTCTTTGTTTGGATGAGACAGATAGTAGTTTTCCTTATCTTTACAAAAAATATTTATAAAAATAATTTTTATTTTTAATGGTAAATCTATTAATTTTATCTTGTACTAGGTTGTTATAATAGTTATTTATATTTCTAAACTTATTTTTTAATTTGTTGGTGTCTTTTTGAGACTTACATGAAGTTATTTCATTCATATCTATTTTATTTTCTTCTATTACAGATTTAGCATAGGTATACCATGAAAAAGTTCCGCTGCTATCTAATATTTTTGTTAACTCGAAGGCTTCTCTCAATATGGGGTTTATGTAATCGTTGTTTAGTCTTAAAAATACAAAAAAGTTTGAGTTTTTATTGTTGATTCTATTGGTAACATTCCAATTTCTGCTCTAGCAGTTACATTGGTTGCACTTTTTCCTATGCCTAGTGAAAATTTAATAATTTCTCTGCAGGCAGTTTATCAACAAAGGATAAAATATCTACATTATTATTAGTAGTAATTGCTCTATTTTTAGCTTTATATAGTTTGACATACGAGTCCATAAAACATATTATGATAATTACATTGTGTTTAGCAATGACTATGCCAAAATAGTGGTCAGGGGCGAGACCATAGTGCACGACCCGGAGGGGAGTGAACTATGTGTATTCAACCCTGACCACTATTTTGGCATAGTCATTGCTAAACATAATGTTATTATCATTATTATGCTGACTGTGTCACTAATTTTCGTCTTTTTATTACAATTTCCAAGTTAAATAAATAGTTGTTCTTTTCATTTCGTAACCGTCAGTATTATTTCAAATAGCTGCATATTGTCATGGAAATTTGAAAAATAACTTTTTATGGCGGATCTCAAAAAATCATTTATTTTATGATATAAAATGAAGAGATAAGTAAAATGAATGGTCACAAGCGGGGTTCAAACTTTATTTTATTAGAGTTATTAACAAATTAAGGTTGATTTAGGTGATAGTAGATCCTAACAAGTAAGATTATCATCACTATTTGATTGACAATACTGTAGCTCCGTCTTTCAAGTCACGTGACAGGCATAGTACATGGCTGTAGGCATACTACGCCAAAATTGTATACTAGTATTAGACACTATTAATGCAGTTTCTTACAGGAAGCATAATAATTCTGAATTGTATAGCATAATTGGTTTTATTTAAGGTGTCTGCAGGGTATTAATTTCCTATTATAGAATTTTGTTAAATTTTCTGTGTAGAAACATAATTGTATTATTGTTCAAAATGTGAAATCACCGTGCATTTAAGCGCAAAATCTGAAATTGAAAATTTCAGGATTTTACATAGAAATGATAGGAAACATGATCAGATGAGAGGAAAGTTTGAAAAATCTATTACAGAATTTTTTTCATACTTTGCATGTGTTTAATTACCATTATGTAGTTTAAATATAAAAAATAAAAATTAGGGGTCACCGTTGAAATAAGAGAGGAAAATTGCAAAATGTTAATTCCTCTAGT
Source organism: Modiolus philippinarum (assembly GCA_002080025.1). Classification (NCBI taxonomy): domain Eukaryota; kingdom Metazoa; phylum Mollusca; class Bivalvia; order Mytilida; family Modiolidae; genus Modiolus; species Modiolus philippinarum. Next base: position 1,498 of record MJUU01018153.1, on the reverse strand, counting down.
GATTTCTTTGTTAAATATTTTATCAAATTATCTCCCTTGAATAATTTCTGTGTTCTGTATATCCAGCAACAGATTTATAGCTCATGTGTTTTAGCTCACGTTTTTGTAAGGAAAATGTTATAAAAATGATTAGGAATATAAATGTTAAATACATTTGAACTTTCTTTTCATTTTAAATAACTATTTTGTTAAATTTCTTAATGAATGAAACCTAAATGAACAATTATTAGACAAAAATGGCGGAATAATACCACTGAGACACCTTAAACATTGAACAAATGGCGAGCAACTTTTATAGGTAGCTGCTCCAGTTTGGATGTATAGGAATATATTGAGAAAATTAAACAAACTCACGTGCAACGTCAAGAAAAAGTACTGCAGATTTTGTTAATATTCCAAGCTTGAGGTTATGTTCCGGAGAGTTGTCCAAGGTAGTTTCGAACTATTGCTGCAAATCTACTATTCTTCAAAAATACCGATATTGGCTTTGGAACTGGATACAATCTGCAAATATGTTGGATGTTCTTTCCTGATTTGTTCTTTGATAATTTCATTTTATACATCTTTAGCAGCATTCTGACAAAATTTCATTAAATCCTATTTATTATGCCACATTTAGTTACGGATAAACATTGCTTATATTAAACCTATGAAAACCTATGAAAAATTCAGAGGAGTTCAGTTTCCCGGCAAAATTTTAATCATTTAAAGTGAAATCAGTAACCTATCAATTTTTTTTTTGCTTACATGAATTCTTTTTCAGTTTTCTAACAAAAAATAAAATTTATTTGAATGGCTATTCATTTTCAATTTACCAGCAAACATCCAGCACTTGATGTAGTTTGGGGTACGGTACTGGAGGTTTGAAGGGAATTAGCAGGAGAGAGATGAGAAGCAGTAGCAACAGAGTAAGTAACTACATGTAGGAGAAGTAGAGGAGGGAGCAGCATAATTTGAAAAAAGAGAAGCACCAGTTGTAGAAAGAGGCGAAAAAGTTGTTGGAGAGAAGCTGAAGTCCAATGCAACATTCATGCAACAGGCGATTTAATGGGTCAAAACTGACAGTGAAATGATCTGTCTACATACCTTGGACAGAGTAATTTAAATAATTAATAAATATACAAAAATCGACATCAATATGTTTTATTGAATTACAATGGCAACAACAGTGCAGTGTTTGAATATGAGATGGCGTAAATCTTGATTTCAATGCCAAAATATCCGTTTGGAAGCTCCTCTTCGCGTCACTAGTAAACATCATTTTTTACCGTTAAATGTATGATTGGTGTTCTCTGGTATATCAATATTGTAATGTAATTGTTGAAGTAGTGTGAATATGTGGGGAAGCAGAATCAGTACTTTTAGATAAGGCAGCAAAGGTAGAAAGAGAAGAAGCAGAAAAGCTAATCGTTGAAGTCTCATGGTTACTTCAAGGTCTCATGGTTACTACAAAACTGTGCGCCGCTTTTAGCTGACCTTTTCCTCTACTCGTACGAGG